>JAFNEN010001009.1:0-122715 GCA_019343175.1 Oedothorax gibbosus | reverse complement strand
TGTTTTCCCCCTATTTTAACACAAACAAAGAATTCTCCTCAATATTCTTAGAAAACTGAGGCTGATTTGTTAAAACAGGTAAGTGAACTTTCGTGTTTCGAGCCAATAGTGGCTTTTCTAAATTTCACACAACTGCAAAAAATATTAAAAGGTAATTTCAAAAAAATGAATTTAAATGTTAAAAATTAAAATGGGGAATATAAAAAAGGGTTTGGCAAATTTTTTTTAGTATAACTACCATTTAAATTGCCTTTGATTTTTTGTAATTTTTTTTTTCCTCATTCAAGCAGATTAAACTTTTTTTAAAGGTATAAAACCCGGAAAGGTTTAAAACCGGGAAAAAATTAATCTTTCAAAATGTTGTATGCTTTTTTTCATAACATATTATAATACAAGAATCAGATTTTTTTTGGTATCCATTTTTTAAAATGGCAGCCGTAACTAATCTTCTAAGACACTCGCGGCGAAAGCACCAATCGGCGGGATTTTTAGCTTCTCCTACAGTGATTGGAAATCAAAATGTTTGATTTGTATGTGTTTATAAAACTTATTATACCAATAAAAAAGAATAAATTCAAAAATCCGCCTTGGAAGCCCTTGCCTAATGCGATGAAGATTTTTCCCTCTCACAAATCAAATATTAAAAATTCAAATGTTTCCTGAAAGGCTGAAGATTTTGGGGCTAAGAAGAAATATGACCCAAGTCGCTAACAGGTTGGCATTTTTTAAATACCAAGATCCCCTTTCGGATGATCTAAAATTTATTGAATAGTATATTCCCAAAATTTTGAGTCTTATCTGAGTAGTTCGTTGATAGAGGGTCAATAGGGGGTGTTTTATTACTAATCACCCTGCATTTCCTTGCTCCAATAAAAATGCGTAAAAACATCCAGCTTTCCCTTTTAAACTCGGAAAAGTTTACTCCCAAAAAAATTACTGTTTTCTAGATATTATCTTTATAGAGGGCTCAAAGTAGGTCTAGCCACTTATTTTCGGGTATTAGTATTACTTATATCTTTGTGTGCCTTTTTAAAGTTGACAAATTTTTCCCCCCTTCGGGACGAAAATTTGAGTGACCTACGTTTTGCCCCACCGTGCGATACCGAAACTGTCGGAGAAGACTTGACAGAAATAGATACGCTGGCTCGATATTTAGAAATCATTTAATAAAATAATAATTCAACTATTCATTTATTTCTTTGTTACTATAGTTCAGTGAATAAAAATTGAATTTCCGAATGATGAATATAAAAAAAAAGAGGATTATAAAACTATTTTTCCATAACAGTTTGTACATAAATGTGAATAAAATTTAAATGTCAAAAATAAATAAAATAAAAAATAAATAACCAAAAAATTTAAATGACGGGGTTTAATTTTCTTTAGGGATACAATAAAATTATTTTAAGAAGTTGAATGTTTATACATTTCAAAGAAGGAAAAGCAGCACACAGAAAACAAAAATCAATTTAATAACAAAATACATGTCACTTATTTCTAGAAAATAAATTATATATAAGAAATTATTTTTATAAATGGAAAAACATTTAGAAAAAAAAGGTTTATTAAGGAAAAGTTTAAATAATTTTTAATAAAAATCATTTCAATTAAAATAATTTTTTTTTTAATTCTCCATAGTAAATATATATATTTTCTTTTATTAATTTATTATTACTATTTTTGAACATTACGTAGTTTTTATTTTACATAAATAATGATTGTTTCGTTTAATGGATAATTAATGCTTTTTTTAAATAAAAATAAGTGCAATAAATAGAAAAAAGTTAATTAATTATAGAATTTTTTGTTGTTGAAAATTTAACGATAAGCTCCTAAGAATATTGAATTTAACATTTATTTAATTCGTAAAAATTTAAATGATAAAAATTTATTAAATACAAAATATTTGCACAAAAGTTAGTTTTCAAGAAAATAGTGTATACAATAACAGATTTAAAAAACAGGTACCGGTATATTTATAAGTTAAAGCTTACTAATAAACCTATAAAATGATTTAATATGTAAAACTTCACCAAAGGTAATTCATATTTTAATTAAATTTACGACGTCGTACATGCGATCGCCGATGTGTACTAATTAAAAAATTTTATGCATTTATGTTGTTATATAAAAGTAGCTAATTGGTTTTTATAAAACATGGTTTAAATATTAAACAGCAATTATGTTCCTAATAAACATACTCATATCTTCAGATACTTTTTTGTGGCACAAGTCAAGCCCGATTCAACCTACCTTGGATTTTTCATTATATATATTGCATATAATGTTAAATAAAAGCCATATATAAAAATTATTTAACTTGTTCTGGAAAAAACTAAAAAAAATTTAGGAAATTTCGTGAAACGCGCTTGATTTCAGAATATAAACAACGGTAAGCACAACGGCGGTGTTTATGTGTACTATGTGTTTATATGTACTAAGTGTTTTTATTATCAAATATATTTTTATCAAGTTATACTTCGTAGTTTAGCGACATTTGATGACATTCCAAACTCAAGGGCATTTTAAACGTTGCCTTAGCCTCTTTTTTTTATCGGGAAAATAAAACTTCTCATCAGCGGCGGGTTGGTTACACACCCGGCACGCAAGAAACCGCAAACGGATGTTTAACAATTCGGACATTTGAATAAAATCAGTTCATTTGAATAAAATATTACGTTACGATAGTTTTGTTACGTAGAATAATATGGAGTTTTTGAGACATTGTTGAAAAGGCGTATAATGACTTTTTTAGAAACTAATAATATGCTTTCAGATAATCAATATGGCTTTAGAAAAGGTAGGTCTTGTACAACAAATCTTTTAAAATTTTATGACATTGCTACAGAAGAGATTGATAAAGGCAATATGGTTGATGTTATTTACATCGATTTCCAAAAGGCTTTTGATAAAGTTCCTCATGAAGCTTTGTTATTTAAGTTTAAAAGATTTGGGTTAGGGACTGCCGTGGTCCGTAGGATTAAAATTGGTTGATCCATAGAAAACAAGGGGTTCACATTAATGGTAAGCACTCTGATTGGAATGAAGTAGTACGGCCTCAAGGCTCTGTACTAGTGCCAATTTTATTTTTTATGTTTATTGATGATATCAGCTGGGGGTTGAATAGCAAGTTAAGTATGTTTGCAGATGACTTAAAAGTGACGAGTACAGTAAATTCTGTTGAGCAAATCGAGCAGTTACAAAATGATCTTACGAAAATTACTGAATGGGCTTCAAGGTGGGGCATGTCGTTCAGTGTTAATAAATGCCAAACCTTGCATTTGGGTAAGAACAATGTTAAACATTCTTATGTTTTACAGGGAGAAAGTATCCAAGATAGTGAGTTTGTTAGAGATTTAGGAGTTTTGGTGAGCAATGATTTCAAAATGAGTAAACAGTGTGTTGCAGCAAGCCAGCAAGTAAGAAAGCCAATCGAATGTTGGGATATATTAGAAAAAGTATCACTTCTAAATCTAAGGAGATTATTTTGCCATTGTATAGGGGATTGGTAAGGCCACTTCTGGAATATGCTGTTTAGTTTTGGTCTTCCTTCCTCAGAAAAGATATAGAGTTGCTTGAAAAAGTTCAGCATAGGGATACACAAATGATTAAGGGCCTATCTGGTATTGATTATGATAACAGATTGATATCCTTAAACATGTACTCCCTGGAAAATAGGAGAGCTAGGGATGATTTAATGCAGTTATTCAAGTTCATGAAACAGGGAGACATGGAGGGCTTAGGTTTTACCTTAAATAGCCGGACCAGAGGACATGATCAGAAATTGAATAAATCGTGCTTTAGAAGGGAGGTAAGAAAACATTATTTTCACATTAGAGTTGTCAATGAGTGGAATGCTTTACCAGAATATGTTGTGCATTCGAAGAGAGTAGAAGATTTTAAGAACACACTTGATAGTCATTGGAAACTGGTAAAGTATTAGATTTATTTTGGACCATTCTTGCTGGGCCTATGGCCTGTTGTTGGTCGACAATTTTTGTATTTGTTATATTTAGCTTAAGATGAATGACAACGTGTTGGTTGTTGAACGTGCACGTAAATAAAAAAAAACATTGGTTGTGATTCCGATTCTTATTCCTTCTGATTATTTAAGAAAATGCTAAATAAAGGGCATTTAAATAGCATAAACAGATAGCCATTTTGGATGACATTTCAAGTTTATTGAAGAACTAACTCAGCAAACGCTTTTGTCTAAAACTGTAGTGAATAAAAGGCATATGTCTCAACGGTACATTGTTCTCACGGATTTAAAAGGTTCCTCAAAACGAGACAGATTTACGGATGGGGAAATATTGATAAGAGCTGTTAAACTGAAACAGTTAAACCGAACAACCGGTGTTTTTGCCTCAGTTACAGCGGCATTCCTTGAATTGGTGGTGCTGCTTATGCTATATCCACAATTCGTTATGAGGAATGTTTTTTTTTTAAAGGCGAGTGATTGAAGATATGCGAAGCGTTTGAAGATAAGCAGTCGCTACTCAAAACTCCATCTAGGCACTAAAGTTTCGAAAGAGACTGGTTTAGAGATGTTAAACCAGAAATGGTTAAACTGAAAACCGGTTTTTGGATTAATTTACATTGGTTTAAACACTGTTTTTTTTTAAACTTGATCGAGCTTGAACTGATTTCAGTACGCTTCGTGAAGTATACGAAAATCGCTCCACGACTTCCAAAATTCAATAATACAAACAGGTTATGTAGGAACCATATACTTTTAAAAAAAACGGAAAAATCTTTGCATTTGCTAGCTTCATATGTGATCAAAAAAACACACCACTCATCAAACATCTACTCGACAAACAAATCTAATAATGGTAATAAAGAGTAATTCTTAATAGATTAAGAAACAGGTTGTGTAGGAACCAATATATTTTTTGTTATAAAGGAATAGACTATGCATTTTCTAACTGAAAATTTGATCAAAAGCACCCCACGCATCATGTGAGTTGAACCCGACAGTTTAACAGAAATCCGGCTCCTAGGCTGAACCTCGTAAACTGAAATCCACGTTTCCTAAAAAAAGATCATCTCTTGGTTGTATCATTTTATCCAGAAATATTTTAACATACTTTCGTTAAAAAAAACTGCCGAAGGTAAATTTCAATTCAAAACTAACATATCTGATACAACCAATTTAAGCTAATTAACCCCGCCTACTCCAACCTTACAAAGTTTAATTCAATCTTCATTCAGTTGAACTTGTATAAAATGTGATATAACAAGCGATTTTATTAAAATTCGATTCCCGCAATGACAAATTGTGGAGACGTTTCACTCAACTATAAAGAATTATTTCAGGCACCATATAATCGCCCTTGATTTTGGAATCAAAAGTTGTCAGACTACGAAGTATGATTAGGATAGTATTGATAGGAAAAACACATAAAACCCCAGTTATATACGGACGATGCATGAGCTAAAGGAACTTAAGTGAACTCAGATTGTTTGTTTTAAAATATATATCCCTTTAAGCAGATAGTCTATGAGATTAAATTTAAGTCTATGAGATTAAATTTTAAGAGTTTTATCGAAAAAATGCCTTAAACAGCATCAATGTCTGCAACTCCTTAAAAACACAGTCATTTTTATACAAATAACGAATGGTACAAGTCAGCTGCTTCGGTTTCAATATTTTTGAAAAACTTGAACATTCTCTTTTATACCCGCACGATCGTGAAGAACGCCAACTAAATCTACTGGTCTGAATTGTGGTCTGAACAATTAACTCCAAGATTTTTGAGAAAGTTTTTGGGTTATAAATGCAGGGAAGACTACGTAGAATCATATCCAGAAATCCAGATGTATTCGCTGTAATAGACATAGTACCGACAGCATAGAAACTATGCTTGTACCATTGCCAGAAGATCGAATTAAAGATTCCACTGTGTTCGAGGTAGTAGGAGTTGATCTAGCAGGCCCTTTGTCACTTAAAGGAGGAACTCAAAGCTGGATTGTCAGACATACTTGCGCAGTTTTTAGGGCTGTTCATTTAGAACTAGTTCAGTCTCTATCTACAAAATCATTCTTGTTGAGCCTCAGAAGATTTATAGCAAGACGTGGACGACCACATATCATTCATAGTGATAATGGCACGAATTTTTTGTAGGCGCAAACAACTTTTTTAAGTCTATGGATTGGGAAGCCGCCCAAAGAGAGATACATATAAAAATAATAGTCTGGAAGTTCAACCCTCCCACAGCTGCCTGGTGAAGTGGCTTTTGGGAACGCATGATACAAATGGTGAAGAAATTATTGCGACGCGTTTTAGGAACCGCTTGTATCTCTTATGTAGAAATTATTACTTTGCTGTACGACTATGAATTAATCATCAATTCTCGACCCATAACTTTATTTCGGAGAATAATCAAGATTTGAATCCCTTGACTCCAGCCATGTTTTTGCAGGATATGCAGACGGTGGGAGTTCCAGTTTTAGACCATCTTGATGAAGTCACTCGAAGATTTCGTTATCAGCAAAAGTTGATAGAAGAACTGCGAAAGCGCTTTCGTTCTGAATATCTGGGGCAATTGACTTTACCAAAATCTAATACGAAGAGTAAAGAGTTCATATTAAAGTATATTTGTCTTTGTGAAAGATGGCAGCAAGAAAAGAGCTTTTTGGCCACTTGGGCGAATTACAGCTAAATTTCCAGGTAAAGATGGTATTACTAGGGTTGTGAAAATAAAAACAGTTTCTGGAGCGTTACTTCGTCCGGTACAACGTGTTTATCTCTTAGAAATAGAAGCTTCCCGCGATGCAATTGAAGAGGTACAAGAGACTGTAAAACAACTAAGGGACAAAAATAAGACTGAGAACTTTCCTGTGCCGAAGGAGGTACTAGAGCGAAAAACTAGATGTGGAAGATCCATCGAATTACCATCTAAGCTTCAGGACTTTGAAATTTCATGAAAAAGAAAAACTTTTACTAAATTTTTTGGACTTTTGAATTTTATATGTACTAAAGAACTGATTTACTTAAGCTTATTTCTGTTTAGGAAAGTGATATTGCACATATTTATGTTAAATAATGCTCTTATAAATACAAATACAAAAATCGTCGACCAACAACAGGCCAGAGGCCCAGCAAGGTTGGTCCAAAATAAATCTAATACATTACCAGTTTCCAATGACCGTCAAGTTTCTTCTTAAAATCTTCTACTCTCTCCGAATGCACAACATAATCTGGTAAAGCATTCCACTCATTGACAACTCTATTGTAAAAATAATGTTTTCTTACCTCCCTTCTAAAACTCGATTTATTCAATTTCTGATCATGACCTCTGGTCCGGCTAATTATGGTAAAGCCTAAGCCTTCCATGTCTCCCTGTTTTATGAACATGAATAACTGTATTAAATCACCCCTAGCTCTCCTGTTTCCCAGGGAATACATGTTTAAAGATCTTAATCTGTTATCGTAATCAATACCAGATAGACCCTTAATCATTTTTGTAGCCCTATGCTGAACTTTTTCAAGCAACTCTATATCTTTTCTGAGGAAGGGACACCAAAACTGAACAGCATATTCCAGACGTGGCCTTACCAATCCCCTATACAATGGCAAAATAATCTCCTTAGATTTAGAAGTGATACTTTTTCAAATATATCCCAACTTTCGATTGGCTTTCTTACTTGCTGGCTTGCTGCAACACACTGTTTACTCATTTTGAAATCATTGTTCAATTAATGTTTGGAAAATTGAAATCTCCCATGATAACAACTTCATTTTTGTGACAAATCTCTCTTATGAGGTTATACAGCATGGTATCATGCTCCACATTACTGTTGGGTGGTCTATACACATTACCTATAACCAGATGGTTACCATTCACATTAGTCAACTTAACCCATACAGAGTCAGTACCTTGAGTATCACACTTGAAGTTTAACTCTATGCAGTTCAAGTCGCTTCTAACATGCAACAACACCCCACCCCCTTTTTTGTTGAGTCTATCACGCCGGTAAAGATTGAAACCTTTAATGGTGAAAAAATCAGGTACATCATCAGTATTTGCCCAGCTTTCTGTAATACCAATAATGTCAAGATCCTCCATTGCAATCACCCTGGCTACTCCCCCTCAAAACATACCTAGTTTTTTGAAGCAAGACTGTTCATTACTAGCCTGCTTACCCCTCTAGTGCTCAAGTGCACTCTGACCCTTGCCATCCACTCTGCTTGGCAACTCCGAAAAACAGTATCATCGCCTCTTGTGTTTTGATGCAATGTGTTCAGCAAAAGGTGGGAATATGTTGCAGTTATAGCCCTTCGTTGCATTTGATGTTAGGGTTATAGCCCTCTGTTGTATTTAGTTTAAGATGAATGGCAACATGTTGGTTGCATAGCGAGCACGTAAATAAAAAAAGAACTATTGTGGGGCCGTAGTGAGCCTAGTGGTCAGCGTCTCGGTCTCGGGATCGGAAGGTCCTGCGATCGAGTCCCGGTACCACTGAAGACCTACCGAGTATATGCGGAGTACGTGCTCGTTAAATCTGTTGGGTCCGAAAGTCCTCTAAGTTCCCATACCAAATCAATACCTCTGGGGGTGACAAGCGAATTCTGGGGATCCTCTAGTTGGCCTCTGTCTCTAAAAATTAGATGGATCCACTTATGTGTGTGTTGTCTGTTGTGTCTGTCTTACTTGACGAAGGTTTATAAGCGGGTCGCTGACCAAGCACACAAACCTGAATATATATGTCTACCAACCAACCAACTAACCAACTATTGTTGTTATTCCGATTCTTATGGCCCGTCCGTGGCCGAGTGGTTAGGGCATCAGCCTAGAGATTCAACCTTTTCAGGAGTGCGGGGGTACGAATCCCACCTACTGCCAGTCATCCTATAAATCGGATCTGTGCTGGAAATAGTAGAAAAATCCTCATCACGGATGGGCCCGAGTGAACAGGGCCAGACGTGCTCGTTAAATCTGTGGAGTCCAAAGTCCCGACGGCGTTAGCGTACGATGTCGCTCGAAGTTCCGTTGTCGACCTCGTCACTTGACCAGGGTTCTAAACTACGAGGCGTTATTTGGCTGTGTTAAAGCTCCTGAAGGAGGCTAGAAATATGCAGCCGGAAACGATTACCTTACCTTACCTTACCGATTCTTATTCCTTCTAATTATTTAAGAAAATGCTAAAAAAGGGTATTTAAATAGCATAAAGAGATAGCCATTTTAAATGACATTTCAAGTTTATTGAAGAACCAACTCAGAAAACGCTTTTGTCTAAAACTGTAGTGAATAAAAGGGTGTCAAAGGGCTTATGTGTCAACTGTACATTGTTCTCACGGATTTAAAAGGTTCCTCAAAACGAGACAGATTTACGGATGGGGAAAAGGTTGATAAGGGCTGTTAAACTGAAACAGTTAAACCGAACAACCGTTGTTTTTGCCTCAATTACAGCGGCATCCCTTCAATTAGTGGTGCTGCTTATGCTATATCCAAAATTCGTTATAAGGAATGTTTTTTTTAAAGGCGAGTGATTAAAGATATGCAAATTTTAAAACAAACCATCGATGCGATGCGTCAAAGCAGCGCTCTCTCGCGGAATACTTTTCTTAAAACTCGAAGTATAATGCCATAATGGCAGTCGCGACTCAAAACTCCATCTAGGCACTAAAGTTTCGAAAGAGACTGGTTTAGAGATGTTAAACCAGAAATGGATTAATTGAAATGCCCGTTTTTGGCTTCATTTTCATCGGTTCAAACACTGGTTTTTTAATTCATCGAGTTTGAACTGATTTCAGTATGATTCGTGAAGTATACGAAAATCGCTCCACGACTTTCAAAATTCATTAATACCTACCACCAGAAACTCACGTTTAGGATTATTCACCAAACAGGTTATCTAGGAACCATATACTTTAAAAAAAAAAATGAAAAATCTTTGCATTTGCTAGCTTAAAATGTGATCGAAAACACACCCATCTCATTGCGGTACGTTTTTGACATTTTTCCAACCAGAGAAAAATGATCTTTAAACAATTGACTTCATTTTCAAACGAACCCAAGTGTTCTTTTATTACCCAACAACCCACAACCCCCACTTATATGAAGGCTGTGTATGTTCAATACTGCGCTATTTTGAAAAGGAACGATTATTTATAATTATTATTCTATAAATAAAAAATTTTAACTATATATTTGGTAGGTACTTCTTAAAACAATTCTCATAATGGTAATAAAGAGTAATTCTTTATAGATGAATGAAATAGGTTGTGGAGGAACCATTTATTTTGAAAAGGAATAGACTATGCATTTTCTAACTGAGAACGTGATCAAAAGCTCCCCACGCATCATGTGAGTTAAACACGACAGTTTAAACAGAAATCCGGCTCATAGACTGAACCTCGTAAACTGAAATCCACGTTTAATACAAAACGATCATCTCTTGGTTGTATAATTTTATCCACAAATATTTTAAAATACTTTCGTTAAAAAAAAATTGACGAAGGTAAATTTCAATTCAAAACTAACATATCTATGATACAACCGATTTAAGCTAATTAACCCCCTACTCCAACCTTACAAAGTTAAATTCAATCTTCATTGAATTTGTAAAATGTTACAAAACAACAAGCGATTTTATTAAAATTCGAGTCCCGCAATGACAAATTGTGGAGACGTTTCACTCAACTGTAAAGAATTTTTTCAGGCAACCATATAATCGCCCTTGATTTTGGAATACCATCAAAAGTTGCCAGACTACGAAGTATGATTTGACAAGTATATTTTTGATAGGAAAAACACCTAAAACCATAGTTATATACGGACGATGCATGAGCTAAAGGAACTTAGGTGAACTCAGATTGTTTGTTTTAAAATATATATCCCTTTAAGACCGGTGATCAGATGGCGCTGATTTAAGTATCTGAGACTAAATTTTAGAGTTTTATAGAAAAAATGCCTTAAGCAGCATCAATGCCAGCAACTACTTAAAAACTCACTCCTTAAAAACACATTTTTTTTACAAATAACGAATGGTACAAGTCAGCTGCTTCGGTATCAATATTTTTGAAAAGCTTGAACATTCTCTTTTAAACCCTCTATATACATTATCTTTTAATTTTAAGTCTTAATCCTTTAAGACCGAGCTATCGTGCGATCTTGATAGCTCGCTCTTAAAGGGTTAAGACTTAAAATTTTTCTCCAATAGGTGCGCAAAATACTATATGCCCTAACCTCTCTTGTCAATACCCTAAACGTTTACTCCAAAAAGTTCAACGATTCCCTTAAATATTGTACCTGTATTTTTTTTTTATTATTTTTTTTAGATATACCCACCATACATATAGTTAAAACTTTTTGTTTATAGAATATATCTATCTGTTAATAGAATGAATCAATCAGTTCGTTTTGTTGTTAAACGCCCATCCTTCATGTAAGTGGAGGTTTGTGCGATAAATTAGATTAATTTAAGTTCATTAACAAGTCGGTATTGGTTAGGTAGCGTAAATGAGTCGCTGATCTCTATGGTTAATGGATCTTGGATAGAACTTTCTTTTAGAAGAGGGAGTGTAGATTATCCCAAATTCCTGTCTTATTTAATGGTGACTCGATAGCTAAATGGTCATTTTAGACACTTACTGTGTATGAAATCTTATGGGTAGAGAATTGTTTTAACTTTCAAACACTCATACATTGTAGGTTGTATGAAACTATGGCTTGCACCTGATTGTTTTTTACTTAAATATGTTTGTATCACCTGTTTTATGTGCGGTTCGAATACCCTCGAACTCATTGTCAAATTAAAGAGCGTTGACGAGTTCCTCGTTCCCCCCCACCCCCACCCCGAATACATTCTAGGATAATAAAATCAATGGGGTTGTTTCACGGAGGATCTGGCAATAGCTCTGCGGTTTTGTTTTCATGTCTTTCGAATTACTGTTATTTTGGTATTCGGGAGTGAGTTTTCGGAGAGAATATTTTAGTTGTTAATTTTTTAAAATTCCAACTTCTTTCAATGCACGTTTTCCGTGATAAAGGATTAAAACAACCAACAGCACAGCAAGAAGTTGTAATTTTAAAAAATAACAACTAAAATAACTTATTCTTAGAAAACTCAATTTCGAATATCAACAAAAGTAATTCGAGAGACATGAAAACAAAACCGCAGAGCTGTTGCCAGATCCTCCGTGAAACAACCCCATTAGCTTTATTTAAAATTTAGTTTAGATAAGTTAACTTTACGTATACTTTAAAGTAAAAGAAATTTATTAGCGTTAATTAACAGGAATTATAATTTATTTCAAGTAATTATCATTGATTTAAAGTAAGTATTGCTATTAATTTAAGTTTACTAAGTTTTTCACCAGGTGGAACAGCGATGTGGGTATTTAAGGGTATATTTATAGGAGATTGAGGGTAAAATGCAAATTCTTGATTGGCAACACTGGTTATAGGTTTAAAAGGTAATATTTGAATCTGAAAGTACATTTTTTCTGGTTTGAAAAATGTCAATCCAAACTAGCGACACTGAAATCATTGACTCCGGAGTTGAGGTGTCTATCTATGAGGCTGAGTTTGTTCGACAGGTCAAGTGAACTATCGCCTTTGTAATACATTCAAGACAACTACAAAAATCATTGAAGGTAGTAATTTTTTTTAAAAAAATGAAATTACATGTTGAAATTAAAATAAGGAATAGTTAAACAGGTTTGGCAAATTTTTCTTTTTAAAATTTCTTTTTATATATTTCGGTTTTCTTTTTATCTCTAGACTACTCAATTTAAACCTCCAGAGGATTTTTTTCGATTTACAACCATGCAGGTGCCTTTCAAAATGCCTGGAAAGAGATTACACTAAAATATTATGATTCAACGTTTGGACCTCTGCAGAAGACGTTATTTTATAAAGCATATCTCCTGGCAACGTTGGTCATATACTTTAAACCTTAGTATTTAAAAATAATGTTATGTTACATTGACCCAAATACTTTTCAAAAAAATTATTCCTTTTAAATATAGTCTGCTAAATTAAGTATCATAAAAACTGGTAATAATAAAATTTCTAATTAAATCTAACCTAATATTCTCACCCGCATTGTCGCTTTAAAGAACGTTTTAAAAAGTTAATTATCTTGCAATTGTTATAAAATGAAAAGCAAGTTCTGTTCTGAGGTAAAATTCGTAAAAAATATACTGAAGAGGTTAACTCTTCTTGTGATACTGGGATAAATATAACCTACTTTTTAAGTTCTTAGTCACCCCCCTAACACCTGCCGTCTGCAAGGGAAAAATCTAAACCACTTTTTATATTGCTTCGACTTACTCAGATACCTGATCAGTATTTTCCTAAAGAAAAAACCTAGTTTTCACAATCTGAAAACCGTAGAATGTAAACATTACATAACTGTTCTTAGATGATTTTGTCCGTTACAAACGCGATTTTTTAAAGATTTTTTTAAAAATTTCGACATCAAGTAATTTTTTTGAGAAATATTCTTTTTAGTTTGTTATTCAGTGTATTTACACATAAACTAATATTGTACTGGATCATAAATTACCCTTATTTTCGTTGAAATATTAGACCTTGCATCCAACATCAATCATGTAGTGTTACCAAAGATATTACAATAACCCGTGTGTACCAAAAGGTACATCAAGGTGAAAAACAAGTAGCCTCGGGTTATTTGCTGAAAGATTTCTTGTAATCTAGAGGATTTGTAATGTGATTTGTTGTAATCTAGTACTGCAGCTGTATATTAGCGCCATCTGTCTTGAATAATATTTGAGTTCGCTGTGAGGCTTGGACGCTTCAACTAATTTGGATTTTACACCACATGAGTGAGATTGCATAGAAATTACCAAAGAATCACGTGCAAAACGCGTCATATAGTCACGTAAACCTATTTGATCACGTGAAAATCGCGTCACATGGTCACGTTAAATTCACGTCATTAGATCACGTAGAAATCACGTCATTTGATGACGAAAAGTTCACGTCAAGTGGTCAAAATAGAGTCATTTATTCACGTCAGATTGACGTCGAAAATGACGTCTTCAAAATGGACATTATGACAAAGAAAATGACGTCAATTTCAGGGCATTTTATGACCAAAAAAATCACGTCATATTCGACGTCACACGACTACTTGGGTATGTAGCTTCATTTGTTCTATTTCTTCAAATCTTTTTCTTTTCCAGCTGTCTATTATCTGTGTTATTCTTTATTAAATCTTTGGACATAACACAGAAACAAAGATTCCCACTAATTTTTGAATTTCAATTAAGAATTTAAAACTAGGCACATTCCGGATTCCGCTTATTGATTCTCATTTCTCATTCGGAAGTTGCGGACTGAAGAGAGCGGACCTGTTTTTGCTCTCTCTTGCGCGAGACGATTTATGCAATGAGTTTCTTGCGTACGAAGCGGTTTAAGGAGATGACGGCGGAGGAACGGGTTATTGCCGAGACCCGCACCGACCTTCTAGCAAATAAATTCTATGCTACGATGAATTTTGATGATGCTCGGACAAGCCTTATGAATTTAAGGACTTTCTTGCCATTCCTTTCTAAGAGATTGCTCAATGTTATAGTTGACAATCATACGAGCTTAGAGCCAGACTGGATCACCATGCTCAAAGCCTACATTGAGTTATCCTTCACTGATGAGCCACAAGTCGTGGCTACTATCCCGACTTTTAACAAGTTTCAAGCCTTGGCCGAGTCCAATGGTCTGCCGCCGGATGCCCAATTCCCGACGGCAGGGACTGCTACCCCGGATGCCCCATTCCCGGAGGTACGCTCGGATGCCCGGTCCCAGGAGGGAAGCACGGATGTCCCGACGGCCAAGAAAATCAAGCTCAATCCGGATGCCCAATTCCCGGAGGCGGTTGATTCTATTATGCCTGATGCCCAATTCCAGGCGGTCGATATTTCCCATCACCCGGATGTCCAATGCCCGGTAAAAACTTTGCCCGAGTCCAATGGTCTGTCGTCGGATGCCCAATTCCCGTCGACAGGGACTGCTGCCCCGGATGCCCCATTCCCGGAGGTAAGCCCGGATGCCCGGTCCCAGGAGGGAAACACGGATGTCCCGGCGGTCAAAGTTGCCAGTCCGATGCCCATCCTCTTCCCTGGCGGAGAAGTGGGCCGCTCCATTTGCGGGCGCATCGCCGAAGCTTGCGGCGCGGACCTCGGACATCGCCCCTTCTACTAGTTTTTCAAGTGCTTCCCAAGAACGGTAGAAGATGAGAATAAGATCTTGGCGATTCTCCGAGAGGACAATATTGGCTATTTTAGACACTCAAATCGCAAAGACCGCAACCTCAAGCTGGTTGTTAAAGGTCTACCTATTGACACTCCCACCGAGAGGATTGCCGACGCAATTTCCAAACTCGGATTCATAACATCCAAAGTTGTTCAGCTCACCCGAGCTCGAACGAAGACCCCCCTCCCATTCTACCAAGTGCTGATTGTCCGTACGGGGAAGTTCAAGGAGGCCTTCTCTGTCTCCAAGCTTCTTGGACTCCCTGTCACATTTGAGCCATTTCGGAAGATTGCCAGAATTCCTCAGTGTTACTCATGTCAACACTTTGGCCACACTTCCACCTTTTGCTCTATGGGACCCAGGTGCCGGTACTGCGGCCTCGGCCATGATTCCCGTACCTGCCCCACCAGAGATGACATGACAACTCACCGCTGCGCCAACTGCAGCGCCCCTCACCTGAGCTCATCGGCGACGTGCCCAAAACGCCCGATACATCCCAAGTGCGTACTTCCGGAAGGTGCCGCCAGGCGGCAGCACCACTCGAAGCCACGCCTCCCAACCAATGAGGACCCAGTATCAATTTTTGCTGCCCTGAAAACTGTCAAAAATGCAATCGAAGATATCTTCGGCAACCTAGAGTCATTCCTAAAGAACGCTGTCGTCCTAGCAGCCACCACCAGCAAGGAGGAGAAAATGATGGCACTGCTCAATATGCTTGCTCCTTAGCTGACTTTTCTACTGTCATCCCAATCCAACATCATGTCTATCCTATGCGTTGAGGTTTCCAACGATTTTAGCCCTACAGGACGGTTTGTCGCCTTCGGCGACAGTGCGTCGACACCTTTTGATGACTTGACTTGACTTGGATTCCGCTTATTTTTACTGAACATAAAACAACTTCTTTAACCCAAAAACAATTACATTCCCATTTTCGCATATGTATCGCTATTTTGTAGCGAAGTTCTATTTCTGACCTCGCCAAGCCACTGACGTCACTCCGAAGTAATTCCCATTGGCCCGATTTTTCTACCCTATGTGGGATTTTCGTATATGGGTAATTCCATTCGTGACAGACATGACATAAGACAACTTTATTGCCCCCTTTTAAGCACTAAATGTTTATTTATTGGCAACAAATTGCCATGGGGGTGATGCAAATAAAGGTCTTGATTATAAAAAACACTAAAATTTTCATTCAAGAGAAAATACTTTGAATTAATTGGGTTCAAACATGCCGTGACAGACATGACAAAATTGAGACACAGATTTTGAGTGACCATATATTTTTACCATTTGCTCTTAATTGGTATGCTTGTCAAGTCTAGAATTTTTTGTGAATCAATATAATATTCAGATAAGTCAAGCAAAAAGAAAAAATTTAAGAAATTTGTAAATAGTAAAATGTTATAAAATATTTACTAGCGTGACAGGCATGACAAGGTTTCGTGACAGACATGACACGTTCGTTCGTCGTTTTTCATCGTTTTTGGCGTTCACCATATTGCAAATTCTGATCTGTTTAATTTTGCAAGAGGTAGTTTTCGATACTTTAAACCTGTATTGAAATCGCGAAAAGAGTACCCATAATTGATTCTGAAGTCTGAGGGGGGGGGGGGGGGGGGGGGGGGTTGATACAAGACATTGATTCCAGTACAAATTTTTCTCGCAGCCTCACATGGTGTTCAACAATTTATATTTCTGACTCGAGTAGCCTCATGGACTTGCCACTTAGTAGTCCCACTAATGCCATCAATAGATCATTTGCCATGTGATGAGACTGAGAAATGCCCGACAGTTGAAAGCTTGAAAATACTGAAGAAATGCCAGACTGTTGAAAGTTTACCATGTCATTGAAAATTTTGTGCATTTTTGTTTAAAATGTTGACCTGAATTTTTGTAATGACTAAATTTCTGATCACAACAACAGCATAATCACTATCAAAATAATATACCATTGTAGCATTGCATTTGTTTCGAACTACAGCTTCCTCTTACTATTAATTAACTAAGTATAGAAGATGGCAACAGCATTTTTTTACAACTCAACTCAATAAAATGCTTTATTTACTGCTTTGAGAATACACGTCACGCATGTGATAGTGACCATGACTAGATTAATTATGTGGAAATGAAACACTAATTGTGACCGACAAGACAAACGTGACAGACATGACAAATGTGACAGACATGACAAAGTTTGATGTTCTATATTTCACTCAAATTTAAAATGTATTTTTCAAATTTTTTATGAACTGTTTATTTTAAGCTATAGAAAGAGAAAATCAAGTTTCAATTATTTTTACCCAGTAGATTTTATTTTAAATAAAAAAAATCCATGTGTTTCGTGACAGACATGACATGGATACTAACACTAAGTTTGGGGGAAATAGGAAAGTAATTTTAAAAAGGTTTTCAATAAAAAATTTTGTGTTATTATGCATAAATTGATCTATTCTTTAAGAAAATAATTTTTTTTTTAGAAATCTATTAGTATTTAAATACTTTAAAGGACACATCAAACTAAAGGTAAAAATAACAAATTTTCGGTTTCAAAGTTAGTCTCACTATAATTATCGATAAAAAACTATTTATGCATTTATATTGTTATATCTTGTTATTTTCATAAAAATTGACTTATTTTCTAACCCCTGGAACCAAAAAAATAATAATTTAATTGGAATTTAAAAAATGATATTCATGTCGCATTTTCGTGGAATCAACCATATGCGAAGCCGCTACGGGGGTTCAAGCTTTTGCGTTTCCAGTTCGCAACGATCTACCAGACACTAATCTAACTGCACGAACACCGCGCCACGTCAAGAACGGATTTCGACGCGACGTACTTTTTATTACACTGTAGATAAGCTTCACAACAATTAATTTGAAATTTTATAAATAATAATGTTACATTAAAAAGTTGGTATTTTTAATGTAAAAGTTAGTAGTAAAGTATGTAGTAGTTTTTAAATGTTTTATTAAGTTTTTGTTGCTGTTAAGTTGTATTCATGATTTTTGCCATACCTTATTTTTCATAACAACGCAAAATGACACTATAAGGGCAAGGAGAACAAATTCACAAATTGCATTGCATAGAGGCCCGTGAAAAGTTAAAGGGCCCGCGCCAGCGGGCCTTATTTTTTTTTTACTTATCATATTTACCAACGGGCACATTTAACGACGTGGCCTAAAGTCCCCAGTGTTTTATTACCTCAAAATTTATTTAATTAGAAAAGAAATAGGAATTGTTAAGAGTTTATTGTATGCCCCTTTCCCCCCCTTTAATTTTTTTAAAAGCAATTAATATTTATTATTAGGACCACTTGGTATTTTCTAGATCTGTGAAACAAATATTTGTAGCAATAAATGGTGGGTCACTCGAAGTTTTTATGCCATGTCAGTTATCAAAATTTTAGTTTTGATTTTTTTTTTAAAAATTCGAATGAAATATAAGCATAAAACTGAAAAATTATAAATCTGTTTTTCCGAAATAAACTGTTCTTGATTTATCAATTAGGGTACACTCCAATACGAGTACACCAAAAATATTAAGCAATAAAATTAGTTTTAATGCAATATATTTTACTTAAAAAAAATGACCGGTTATGTCACTTTTCAGTTGATTCGAAATAATAACTACACAATCCGCTCATTTTTTTTTCTATGGACAGAGAAGAATTTTTTTAGAGCAAGGAAAAGGAAAACACAGGAGAGAGTTTTTGTTTTATTCATTTCCTGTTTCGTCTGGGCGAACCCCTCACTCCCAATCCCTTATCTTATTCCTCGATCTCCCGCACCTCCGTCTACTACTTACTACCCCCACTTGCAGCAAAAGACCAGGGGAGACCAGAGTATATTCCTACTTTTTCTATGGTCCAGCAGAAAACACTGCCTACAGAGCTTGTTTTTTTTTGTGGTAAATAGAGTCACATTCCTCTCATTCGTCCTAGTAACCATTCTCGTACTTGCAGCTTAAAACTAAGTAGTTTGAATTGCATTTCGCTTATTTTTTTTGTCAAATAAATTATATTTGTTCAAAATAAATTATTTATCAAAAATAAATAATGATAAATTTAATATAAAAAATAAAGGTTGGTTATTTAAAGTGTAAACAATGAGAATTACTTAAATTTGCAAAACAGAATTCAGAACCGTGATTGCAAAGTTTGCAAAACATAAGATCTAAATGATGATTTATTATCTTTTATGTAATTAATTGTTCTCTCTATTTGTTTACAGTTATCATATTGTAATGTTGTATGTAGTAACTAATATGATAAGCTTATGTTTTAATTAACATCTATTTCAATAGGTAGCCTTAGATTTCCCAAAGACACGTGAAATTTTTGTTAGCTAACAACAAATTAGTTACTTTAATTAGAAATAAGGTGTTTAATTGTTTATTAATAGTTATTATAAATTTATGATCATTATAATGAAATAAATTGATTTTAATGAATAAATATTATAATTAATATATATTTTTATTAATAATAATTAAGTAGCTTTTTAACACAATACTAAAAAAAATAATACTAAAATTTTTTACATATAAAAAAAAGAAAATTACCAGTTTTCAAACACAGGCGGCTATCTTCGACACACAAATGCTTTATTAAAGAAAATTTCAAATGTCGAAATTAAAACAATAGACGCGTATTAAAACAGGGGCTCTGTTGACAGGTCCCGCAAGTGCATTATTAAAAATTTAGGTAGCAACGTCTTTCCTTAGACAGGAAAGACGTGTGTTTCAATTTTTAAAGGCCAACTGTAGCTACAAGACGGAGATTGAGATAGAACTTTTGTAGCATCGCCGCAGAGCGTCCTTTCTGCACATCGAAGATGTCCCCAAAAGGGGCGAAATTGTTCAGGATTTCAGAAGAAGCCGCAAGCCTTGTCGAAAATAGCGATGATATGGGCCAACTAAGGGGCAAGCATGTTGAGCAGGGCTAAAATCTTGTCTGCCTTGTTGGTGGTTGCTGCAAGGGCAGCTGCATTTCTCTTGAAGGCCTCCAAATCCCCGAAGACATTTGCAACAGTGCCTTTCACGGTTCTTAGAGCGGCCATTAGTGAGGCAGGATCATCTGCGACCTTGAGGTGGAGCTTCGACTGTTGCTGCCGCCTAGCGGCACCCTCCGGAAACTCCCTTTTGCGTGGTTTCGGTCGGCCCGGGCAGGTCGCCGAAGAGCTAAGGTGGGGGCCACCGCAGTTTGCACAGCGTAATTTAATCCGTTTTAAGAAATGTTTATTTTTCGAAAAGAGGCTGGAGTAAATTTCACACAGTTAAGAGTGATTAAAGATATGCGAATTTTCAAACAAAGCATCGATGCATCAAAGCAGCGCCATGAGAGTACTTTTCTTAAAACTCGGAGTAGAATGCCAGACGCGACCAAAAATCCATTCTAGGCACTAAAGTTTAGAAAGAAACTGGTTTAGAGATGGTAAACCAGAAATGGAGTAATTGAAAAATCAGTTTTTGGCTTCATTTGCATCGGTTCAAACACTGGTTTTTTAATTGATCGAGTTTGAACTGATTTCAGTATGATTCGTGAAGTATACGAAAATCGCTCCACGACATCCCAAATTCATTAATACCCACGAACCAGAAACTCACGTTTAGGTTGTTATTCTCCATATAAGATATGAAGGAACCATATACAGGGTGTCTAGAAAAGGACTCCCTGTTTTCAAAAATTAATAAAAAAGAAATATTAAAACAATTCTTTCAGAAAAAAGAATAAGTCATGTCTGGAATTTGATATGGAACACTTTATTATGTTAGTTATGTTTATTACGTTATTACACTTTATTATGTTCAATTTAACTGACAGATGGCGCGGCAATACCGTGTGTTGGCTGTATGAAAGAACTGCTGCTTTACAGAATGAAATGTTTAGTAGCTTCAGTTCAGGGAAAGCAGCAATAGTTATTGCGTGGAATCCAACACATGGTATTGCAGCGCTATCTTTCGGTTAAATTGAACATAATAAAGTTTAATAACGTGTAATAAACATAATAAAGTGTTCCATATCACATTCCAGACATGACGCATTCGTTTTCTGCAAGAATTGTGTTAATATCTCTATCCATTTCTTTTTTATTAATTTTTGAAAACAGGGAGTCCTTTTCTGGACACCCTGTAATTTAAAAATTAACACACTATGCATTTGCTAACTTAAGCGTGTTTTTGACAAAATGGATCAAAACTTCTCACTTTTTCAAAATAGAAAGTGTTCTTTTAACCCTTAAAGAAAGAGCTATCACGATCGTGCGGGTATAAAAGAGAATGTTCAAGTGTATCAAAAACACCGACACCGAAGCAGGTGACTTCTACCAGTCGTTTATTTGTGTAACAAATGACGTGGTCTGAAAGGAGTTGCAATAGGAAACTTGTTTGATAAAACTCATGGCCATCCGATGGCCGGTCTTAAAGGGACGATTTCATTTTCAAAAATTTCCAAGGAACTGATTCCATTCTAAAATGCCCCACAACCTCCTTTTGCATGAAGGCTATGTATATTTAAGTAGCCGTGAGAAAACTCTAAAATTTTTACATATATTTTTTTTTATAAATAGTTTTTTTGAACTATAATTGTGGTAGTTATTTTTAAAAAATTCTCATATTGGTGCAATATCTAATGGAATCAGTGAACTTTTTGTTGTAAATCGTTCAGGGTCCTGACAAGGAGGCTAGGGCATACTGGTTTACGCACCTCTTGTATTGGTTACATGCAAGTGTTCGTTCCACACCCCTCTTCTTTTAATCCGTCATAATTTTGATCTCAGTTACAGCGGCATTTCTTGTATTGGTGGTGCTGCTTATGCTATATCTACAATTCGTTATAATAATGGTTTGTTTTAAAGGCGAGTGATTAAAGATATGCGAAATTTAAAACAAAGCAGCGCTTACTTAAAAATCGAGTACTTACTTAAATTGCGTAAAAATTCGAAGCATAATGCCTGAATGGCTGGCATGACATTCTAAGCATTAAAGTTCAAAACAAGACAGGTTTAGAGAAGTTAAACCATAATTGAATAAACTGAAAGATCGGTTTTCGTCTTCTTTTACACTGAAAAACTCTGGTTTTAACTGGATCAAGTTTGTGAACTGATTTCAGTATGATTAGTGAAGATAACGAAAATCAGTACACGACTTCCAAACTTTATTAGTACCCACCACCAGAAACTCACAATTAAGACCAAACATGTTATGTAGGAACCATATACTTTAAAAAGGAACCATCTATGCATTTGCGAAATGTGACCAAAACCATGAACCTAACCGATACATGCAGAGATCCCAATGAAATGATTGTAAATTGCCCCCCCCCCCCCCCATTTACATGAATGATAAAAAAAAAACTCCATTGTGATATTACAACAATCCAAACTGAATCATATCACATAAATAAATATTTTTCAAGTGTTTTATTGTTATTTTTTTAAAATAAAGTAATTTTGTTTGTTTTCAAGTTTGACAAAGTGGCAAAGTGAAAATATTGAATGAAAAATGAATAAATTTCACTTTTAGTATTTTCAAATGTAGATTAAATTTTATGTTATTTAAAATTTAAATATACTTCTAATTAAATGTTTTTAAATGAAATTTATGATGTAACCTAGTCTAAATGTTTGTTCTAAATAAAACGTGAATGTTGTGTCGACTTCTCGTGAAAGTGGACAGACGAGACGCTCGATGACACTGAACAGATTTAATACTTCCACTTTTTACGTTATAAAAACGTAGGTGTGAGACTAAAAAATGTAAATGAAGAGTTTCAGGAATGTATAACTTTAAAATAAAATGACTTAAGTGTAAACGGTTTGGACAACATTGTTCTCTTTTTTATAAAATATGTCGAATATGATTAAATACCTTTATCACTATTTGATTTCAATTAAACAATCAGAGGATTTTTTAGATTCATATATTTCGGTTTTCAAACCATGAAATGTGCTTTCATGCTGAAAAAGGAGAATTAAAACTAATATCTTATGTTATGAATTCAGCCTTGGCCATCTACATAAGAATTATATCTACATAAAAATATTTTATAAAGCCATAGCATATTTCTCGGCAACGTTGGTCATATACTTTAAACCTTAGTATTTAAAAATAATGTTATTTTACATTGATCCAAATACTTTTTTTCATTGTATTATTCTTTGTATATATATAGTCAGCTAAATTAAGTATCATAAAAACTGGTAAATATAAAATTCTATCTAAATAGAACCTAATATTCTCATCCGCAGTGTCGCTTTAAAGAATGTTTTAAAAAGTTGATTCTCTTGCAATTATTTTAAAATGAAATGCAAGTTCTGAGGTAAAATTCGTAAAAATTATACTGAAGAGATACTTTATCTTTCAGGTACCTAATTAGTGTTTTCTAAAAATAAAAAAACCCTAGTTTTCAAAATCTGGAAACCGTAGAATGTAAACACCACATTCCTGTTCTTAGATGATTTCGTCCGTTAGAAACGCCATTCCTTAATAATTTTTTCTTAAATTTCTACAACAAGTAAGATTGTTGAGAAATATTCTTTTTTATTTTGGTATTCAGTGTTTTCAAACATAAATTAATATTGTATTGGATCATCAATTAGCCTTATTTTCGGTTAAATATAAGACCTTGCATTCAACATCAATCATGCAGTATTACCGAATATATTACCCGTGTCTACCAAAAGGTACATCAAGGTGAAAAACAAGTAGCTTCGGGTTATTTGATAATATGTATTTAGTAATCTATATGCACATATGATTTGTTATGTGATTTGTTGTAATCTAGTATTAAAGTGATAAATTAGCGCCATCTTTCTTAAACACTATTTGAGGTCGCCCATGAGGCGGGTTGCTATACCACAGATTAAGGAATGTTTGTCCAATGATGAATGAATTTGATGCTAAAATATATAACATAATGCTAGTAGTGTACATATAAGTTATTTTTTCAATTAAAAAAATTCAAGTCAACCTAAACTTTTAACGGGATAAATAAAACCCACTTTACGAAAATTCTTTAGGTGACAGTGGGACAAATTTGACAAGCTTTTATTTCAGTAACGAAGTAAGTAATTATTTTGTTTGCAGTTTCTTATAGTGTATATAATAATTTTTCACATTAAAATTTATCTTATTTCATTGCTTATTTTTCAATAGTAGGACTCGGACACTATAAATAAATTAAATTTAGTTGAATTAACGTTGTACTAGTGATACACATACGAGTGCGATGGACGGAACTTTTGAGGTTGAAGCGATTGAATGAAATAAGAAGTGTCCTATATCTTGAATGAATTAAGACACTTCTTTCATAATACTTGCTTAAAAAAAAAACTTCAACTAAAATCACAAGAGAGGGCGCACATTTATTGATTATGCTAAAAAGTAAAAAATACCAAATACAAAGAGTTTCTTAGAGAATTTCATACAATTCCGTAAAATAAATTAATACTAAAATTTACACATATATATTAAAAAAAATACTACCAGCTTGCAAACACAGACGTGCTACCTTAGAGACAGATGATTTATTAAAGAAAAAATTTTAGGTGCTTCATAAAAAACTTAGGTGGCAACGTCTTTCCTTTGACAGAAAATACGTGTGTTTTAATTTTGTAAGGTTAACTGTAACTTCAAAATAATTTTGATTATAAGTTTAGTTTAAAATTATTTTTAACAAATAAGTGGTATTAATTTTTTTTTCATTTAAAATAATTACAATCCTTTAAAAAAATGGATTGTTTCGCAAGAAAAATGAAAATAAGGTCGATAATATAGGTACGTAAAGAGACTGAACATGTTTCACTAAACCCACGCAAATTAACTCATCTAAGAGAAATTCCTAATTTTTTTAAAATTAATTTAAAGTTACAGTGATTATTGGTGAAGATCAAATTAACGTTTGGAAGTTTCGAATTTGTTTACATTTTTACTCTAAATAAATAAAAATATAAGCAAAGCTGAAGAATGTCAGTTTATAGTGCAACTTTAGACGGCCAAGTAAAAAGAAAATTTGTTTATTTTACTGGAATCGTTACCCAGTTATGGCGATTTTGTCGAAAGGGGCTGGTTTGGTGTTTAGAAAGTTGGTGTTGTAAAATTAATCATGTAAAAAATTTTTGATAATGTTAATAAAAGTCGCGATAAAATCAATATGGTCGATTTCATTTACATCGATTTCTAAAAGGTTTTTATAAAGTCCCACATTTAGCTTTGTTACTTAAGTTGAGTAAATTCAGGTTAGGGAATGCAGTGTTCCGTTGGATTGAAAATTGGTTAACCAAAGGAAAACAAACGTTTCATATAAATGTTATTACTTTGATTGGGTTAATGTAGAAAGCAGTGTACCCCAGGGCTCTGTCTTAGGGCAAATTAAAATTATTTTTGTTGATGATTTGAACTGGGAGATACATTATTAAGGTAATTACTTTTGCAGATTACTTAAAACTTATGAGTAAAGAACAAAATTCAATAAAAAAAACTATCGAACAAATTGAGCAATTACAAAAATGTTCTTACTAAAATTACTGAATTGGCTACAAGATGAGACGTCATTTAGTGTTAACAAATGCCAGAGCTTTAATTTGGGTAAGAACAGTGCTAAAACTTCATGTTTTACAGAGAGAAAATATCCAAGTTAGTGAGTTAGTTAGTGAATTAGGAATTTGGTTAGTAGAGGGATTTTGAAATAAATAAGCAGTAGAATTTAAGTGTAAGTAATGTAGAATGTAATAGTAAGTGTAGAATGTAACTGTAAGCAGTAGAATGTAATAGTAAGTGTGTTGAGGCAAGTAGAATTAGTCGGTTATTTAAATAAAAAAAATGATGTAGTTCTTAAAGAGTTGCTGACATTAAAGCTGCTTAAAGCAACTTTTTTGATAAAACGTTTAATATTTGGCCTCATAACCTTAAATCAGCGCCGTCTGTGAGGTCTTACTACTGCTAATTCCCAGTAACTACCATATGATGAGACATTTGACATTTCTCAGAAGTATTCTGCAGATCTAGGAAATGTTAACTCACATGGGACATTGTAGCTAATTTTTCCCAATCTATATATAAAAAAGGCAAATTCCTGACTGACTCATGTATCAAAGCCCAGCTCAAACTATTAGATGTACAGCGACCAAATTTTAGGAGCTGCTTCCTTTTGCACTACAGGCTTCATTTAAGAAGGGATTTTTCGAAATTCGAACAATTCGAACACGGTTGTAGGATCCCAAAACGTGTGCCGATTTCTCCATAGGAATAGAATTGTAAGATTAGAATTTATACTCTTTTATTTTGAATTTAAAAGAAATTTCAGCGCGTTCAGTGTGAACGAAAATTATGTATAAACACGTCAATTTGCCATGATCGTGGACGAAGGCTTATAAGCGGGTCTTTGATATAGCACACAACCCGGAAAATACATGTATACCAACCAAACAACCAAACCTTGATTTAATACACTGGTAAAAAAAATTAGAGTCAAAATAATTGTTTTGATGGAAGATGTGTTCTGCTTCAAAATTTATTATTATTTTTGGATGTTACTCTGCGAAGGACGTTTTAATATTTTGCACACTTTCCCATTAGTCCAGGCAACGAAGAGTTATGGAGGGAAACTTTTGGAACATAATTTTTGGCTTCATAACTTTGTTTTGAAGGCAGGAATAAAAACAAGTTGCAAGAGAAGAACTTGTAAATTAATTACTGCAGACGGAAAAAAGCCATTTTGACATCGAATTCAATGAAATCGCAGAAATAACAAAAAATGAAAACTGGAGACTTACATCATCTGAAACAACCTCATAGATTGCTTTTCATACATCAGAGCCGTTCAGGGATTAGTATTCGGCACAGTTGAATAGCTTAGTGGAAGAACGTGGCATTTTTGAAAAAAATTATATTTTTGTGTCAATAAACCTATTATTCCATCCTTTTAAGATAACAAGTTTCCCAATATTCATGAACTTGAAGTTAAGTATAATTTCTGCCTTTTGCAAGTATCATTTTTAACGTATTTAAGTGCAAATCAAAAACTTTAAACTTCATTTTATCGTTTTCAAATTTTTGTTACTTGTCACGTTCTTCCACTAAGCACTTCAATTGTTCCTTCAATTGTTCCTACTTACTCAACAACTAAGTTCACCAAGCTCACGAGAGATGAAAAATATATGTAAAAATAAGATAGTATTACAATTCCGCTTACAAATAGGCACAGGTGCAACTCTTCCAAAATATTTATTTACAATACTTAAACTACACAACAAAACTTTACAAATATAAATACAACCGGAGACAAAATTCAAAGTTTATATATTCACGCAAAGATGTTCTGTCATTGTTTAATTTTAACCACCTTTAAATACTCTTGATATCGTCTTATATAACATTACGAGTCGTGCTAAAGTGTCGTACTAGACGATTTTCCACGTAAGTTCTACAACTGACAACGCGGATTGTATGCAAACTGAATCTGCAAAACACTAATATTCTTGGAATTCAAGGAAAAGGTTTTTCGCCCTACCTGAACTAAACAATTAAAGAGTGCAGGGAAAGAACCCCTTGATTGACTAAAAATCTTCCCGTATTCAGGTTCGCTTGTCAGACATTGGCGACAGGAAACCAGTTTCTCCCTTGGTTCATCTCTCGCGGTACAAAAAGTGGGACTCCCTAACGCATGAATCAGGGTTACCACGAGAGAAAAACCAAGTGAGAAACCATTTGTTCTTACACCAGTTTAGGCGATGATTCTATAATCGCCAAAGGGGCCGGACAGATATCCTGTTGATGAAGAGGTATTTCTTCTGCACTCTTCAATTATGAAAGTTTCAAAAAAGACGGAATCGACCTAAAAAAAACACCCTTTATACACATTTAACATGATTTTAGAATAAAACTTATTTTATGCTTTAGTGTTCATCTGACAGCCGTGGTTATAGTGGCGATCATTCCTTCAGTAAACTATTATATAATTACATTTCAGTAAATAAATGACAGGATTCAGTCAAAAAGAAATTAAATAGAATAAAATCTAAAGATGAACTGGTAAAATGATTATTAAAAGATATTAGGATAAAATTTCTTTATTCATGTAAATGGAGTGATTAAGTCTGACAGGTTATCGTTAAACTTTATACTCGATTCTTTTTTCCATAGTTTTAAATATGAAATTTTTTGCTTAATAAACGCAAACGAAAGCTCATCACCATTAACAGGCTTAGTCAGTCCAAAACCAAGTTTCCTTTCACGTCATCTGAAATGAAACGTAAGCTATCCTAAAATTGATACGAATTTCCCATCCCAATCACAAAGGTCATATATAAGTGCCATCTATTAGCGACTAGTTCAAATTCGTAAATGCTGAGGAATGTAGGACAACATAGCGAGTGCCGTCATTACAAAGATGGCGGCGTTGTTGAGCAGCGCCCTCTGTGCGGACGAACAAGTGTAGATCCAGTGATTCCTGCATAGGAATCCCTTGTCGTGGGGAATGACGTCAACGGCCGACTGGATGTCCACTTCGCGCGTATCGTAGCAGTGTATGCGGACAGCGTTTTGAAGGCAGCGACGGTACTTCCAGGTGGCACTGTAATTAAAAACAATAAACGTGTTATGAAATGTGTTTTTAACGAAGTTGTTAAGAAAATGCTGTATGTTTAGGTGTAATGATAGAAGAAAATTGTCGAGATGAAATCCTTTTATGTTTAAAACTAATCACTATTACAGAGACATTTAGAATAAATAATGAACTTAAACAATAAACTTAAATTACAAGCTCAACAGTTCAGACATTCATGGAACACGACCAGAAAGTTTGTTGTTGTAAAGCAAAGTTATGCTCCCTTCTTAGCAACGCGCTGTGCTGTTGCCACGCAGGATCAAGGAAAATAAAACTTCGCTGCTTGGGAATTCTTTTAGCTCGTGCACCACAAAGTCACAAGTTTTGCTTTGATACAGTTGTACATAATTTGTCTTTTTTGGAAGAGTAATAATTAAATTTTTATTGTAATAATTAAAAACGAAGTCTGTCGAAAATTACTTAAAATATTTTCTATATAGCGTGAAATTAATTAAAATATATATAATTGCAGGACCGAATATCAATTTCTAATGGTGCACTACCCATGCAACCTTTTATTACTAAAGCGGTTTGTTAAAGTTAGGAGTCTTCGTATTCTTCTCTAAGCAAACCCTTTTATAAGATAAACATTGAATGGGTTATAGTTGGAGTAAATCAGCGCTATCTAGCGTAGAAAGTATTTTGAGGCTGTGTATGTGTGAAAAACCGCCACATGCCTCCAGATCATCTATCACAAAATAAGAATTCAGCTGAAAGTACATATGTGAGGCAAAATGCCATCATCAGTTAAATTGAGTGGATATGTGTTCAATTACTGAAAAATGTGAAAGTGAAAAAAGAAATAGCAGAGCAACATCCGATTTAAAATCGTAATGTCAACACGACTCACGCTGTTGTCACAGACTGACTATTATTTACAGTTAGCTGTATGTAGTTCATTAATCCGCATAACCAAAAAATGAGAAAAGTGCCTAAATTAAGAAGGTGGCGCCACCTTGGAGCAGAATTCAGACTTCCAACCCTCGTGGGTTTACCTAAAAGCCTTGCGCCAATGGAAGCCACTGCACCCTTTCTGCCTTCCAGGCTTTGCCCTAGAGGCACATGCAAACAACAACAACTGGGGAAAATTTAAATGATTTATTTAGTGATTAGCATGTTATATCATACATAGAATTGCGAGGCACGTACTCTAATTGAATACATTATATATATATATTTTACTTCCTGATCGTCGCGTAGTCTTATGATTTTGCTAGCCTCCGTCCAGCCTCTGATCCCTCTCTCTATGTAGTTCCAAATTTCAAGACGTTTTCTGTAGGACGCGTTTCAGCTACTACTGTAATATCGCTTAGTGACAACTGTAACAATTCAGCTTCACACTACAGCTAGATTACAGTAGAACTCTAATTATCCTAAAATGTGCTGATTATTCGAATGTCAGAAAAGTTTTTACTCGGCCTATCTGCTACTGTTCATGTTTATTGCATGTCAAGCTTAATTTTTTTTTATTGTACCTGCCAAAAAATACCGTCCGTATTTCTCAATTTAAGATACCCCAAAGTGGGAGAGGGGGCTGGGGAGCCCAGTCGGTTAGGCGTTCGCCTTGCATGCGGAAGGTCCCAGGGTTGGGTCCGGGCATCGCCAAAATAACTGCCGACCTATAAACGGCCCGTGCAGCCCAAAAATGTCCGACGAATAATACCCCGTGTAGAGGGAGTGCACGTTAAATATGCTCCAAAGTCCCAACGCTGCGTACGATGTCGCCCTTAACGGTTGCGTTGGGTGCCTATTCAGGTGTCGGCTCGTCACTTGACTGTGGTTCTAAATTACGACGCCCGTCTCCAATAGCCCTCGTGTAGCTCTTGCGACGATAATTCAAACCTACCTACCTACCCAAAGTGGGAGAGCGTTTGTAAATTCTAAAAAAACAAATTAAGAGTCTAACCCATAGAGTTATAATAAGTAAACTAGAGGGCTAAAAACAAGAACGAACCGATGCGCCACACTGGGAGTCACGTGATCGGGGGAATTCGAAGAGAAAACCGAAAGTTTTTTTCTATAGCCCACAGCGGGAAAACATCGTCTGCTCACGCGGAATGTACTAAAAATGGTTAACTATTGTTGTGCATATGGCTACAAAGAAAAATTTACTAAAGGATGACCTTTTACATTTCATTGGTAAGATTTTTTATAAACTTTCCTTATTGAAATAAAAATAACTTAATAAATAAAATCAAAAAGTATATTGCTAATCATGGTTTTAAAAATAATATTCGATATATTATGCGATTTAATACGATTTATTCTTATCAATTGCATGTAAAAATAAAAATGCGTGTTTTGTTTAATAATCGGCATCAATAGAAAGTCTTTTAAACGTGTATTTTTTTGCTTTTCATGACTTTTATTTTTCGATAAACGCTTGGCGGTCTATTGGCCATTGGCGTAATTTTGGAAATCGAAACTAATAATAATCTTGGAAATAAGTGTGTGTTGTACTCAGTTTAAATTGCAGTCTTTACAATGTTTCATTATATTTCTTGCATTAATTTTTTTATGAAATTAAATTTTTGAGATAAGAATTTATGGATTAATTATATAATTTATTTATTTTTGATCTATTTAATTTGGTAGTTTCGATTTACAAAATCAGTATTTAAATGCTATTAATTAAATTTAAAAGTTATTCAAGTAACACAATATTTATTCAATTTATCTTATTTTCAACTATAAAATTATAATGAGTATATTGGACATTTATTTTTCATTTCAATATTACAGGTACATACCTTCCTGTTTTGGATATAATTTTTTCTTTTGAATTTCGATATTTCTGATATAAAAATTTAGATTTTTTAGTAGTATAGATTTCCAACATCGTTGCTTAACGTTAATTATTTAATATATTAATTATTAAAAGATATCTAAACGAACAACATTTATTTTTATAAGTTCTACCTTTATTTTTGCTTAAAAATTTTAACTTATATAAAGATTTCCCATATGAATTATAAACATAAACAAGTAGGTTTGTTAGAGAATCTGTCACTTAAACCGCTCCCACACATCATGGTGCTCAACAGGAAACAAACTATTTACACAAATCAGAAAGAAATTCACCAAACAGGGCCTTTAGCTAGTTCTAATTCAAACTTTTAAAAGCCAAAACTAATTATTTTCATTAATCTTCTTTCTCAGATTTAATAATTAGTCTTTATCGTTTGCTAAATTTGTTTGAAGTTCGAGGAATAATAATGTTTTTTTTAATAAATATCTTTGAGTTTCCACAATTTCCCCATTACATTAACTTTTTTTTGAAAATTCAGGTTTTTTTCGTTTGTTAAATTATTTTACAGGTCAAAAAATAAATAATTAGTAAAATTGATTCTTTAAAAATAAACGCGAAACTGAACATATTTTTTTATGCAAAGTTAGAATTCTCTATGCATATTTCTTCATACATATATAAGAAACAATCAAAAGAACTCTATGGGCTTGTTCCACGTGCATGTTATTTCAATGTAGATTGAATTTTTAGTTATTTAAATTTTAAACAAATTTAAAAATTTTAATGAATTTTGGGATGTAGCCTAGCCTTATTTTTAGCTTTAAAATGACGGTTTTTTTTTCTTTGTGGGACTTACGGTTCGTTCTGTGAAAGTGGGTGGCAGACAGACGGACGGACTGGACGATTATAATACCTTCCACTTTTTACGTTATAAACGTAGTGTGGAAGCTAAAATGCTTTAAAAGATCAGCTTTATTGTTTCAGTTCCCTCAATTATTTTTTTAAAAGTTTTCTTAACTCACATGTTTCATCGTACCTATTTTAATATAAATGTAGAAGAAAAAAGGAAAACAACTGTTACAAACAACAAACAAGTGGATTGCAATTTGAAAAAAAAACGTCACAGACCGCGTAAAAGAACTACGGTTTTCATCAGGAGCGCCAAAAAGGGAGAAATTTAACAAGAGCGGCAATTCCATTGGTGGTTGACCTTGGATCAACGCCAAATATCACAGCCCTAAAGCACGTGACGCGGGGCGAACGGTTTTAATGTGAGTATCAGGCAGTGAATGGGATATTTGCATTATCGCTCTCTCTCCTTATTATAACTCTATGGTCTAACCATAAAATAAGTGTGAAAAATCCGCAGGAGAGACACTATGGTAAAGCGATAGGCTTGTCTAAGATAAAACAATGATAAAAATGAACTTTTAAAAAAAAAGAGTAAAAAAAGCCTTGCGCCAATGGAAGCCACTGCACCCTTTCTGCATTCCAGGCTATGTCCTGAAGGCACACATCATCAACAACAACTGGCAAAAAAAAAAACGACAAAAAATAAACTTAACTTTTTTTTTAAAAAATGTCATTTTGCAAGTTCTTCCACTAAGCTCTTTAATTCACCTACACACTACAGCTAGACTAGTTGGAAAACACTGCTTTATAGTGTTACGAATTTTGTAAATATTGTAAATAAGTTCAATGGCTTGTTTCAACACTTTGTCAAAGAAAACAAAACCAATAAAATCGCAGTTAGGAGCGCGTGGAGTTATAAAAGAAACCAATGAGCTTGTTTCAACACTTTGTCAACGAAAACAAAACAAAAAATGAAATTGTAGTATGGAGAGCGTGAGATCATAAGAAATATTCCCACTTATTGTATTCTTAGTAGCATTTAATCTAATCAGTCTTAATTTATGTCCAGATCGTGCCAGAAACAACAATTTGGAAAGTTTGGCGATCTTGGCGACAAAAAATCATATCCTGTAGCATTTATTTAATTTGTACAAATTTAAATGATAAAAATATACTAAATACAAAACTAATTGCACAAAAATTAGTTTTTAAGAAAAAAGTGTAAACAACCGAAGTTTCGAGTTATTTCGACCATTACGAAACGGGATTTCATTGGATGGTTCTAAAAAGATCGCCATCGCCTATAAAAACAGCTCGGCTTGTATTACATGCGGTCATTGGAGTTTTCTACTGCTCAAGTGAAGAGCTTTGACAAGTGAACAAGCGTAGCTCTGTTGTGTTATTGTTTTCTGTTGGAGAATGTTTACTTCTATACAGTTGCTAACGGTGAGCTTTGTACGTGAGGGTGTTTTATTTACTGAAATAAAGAGAATTGTTCTTGTGAACTGTCTTATTTTAAAGAACCCGGAAATTTCGCAACAATAACCCTTGAGCAACACGATCGTGAGGGTATAAAAGCGAAAGGTCAAGCTCTTCAAAAATATCGATACCGAAGCAGCTGACTAGTACCATTCGCTATTTGTATAAAAAATGACGTGTTATATAAGAGTTTCTGGCATTGATGCTGTTTAGGCAACGTTTTCGATAAAACTCTTCACATTGTCTCATAAACTTAAATCAGTGCCATCTGACGAGGTCTTACAGGGGTAAGCCCGCACAATCGTATAGCTCAGGTCGTAAAGGGTTATAGTGAAGACCGTGGATCAACCTTACCAGCACTCCTTCCTGAGCCTGTCCTCGTCGTCCCTCGCGCCCAGCGCTTGGTCCCGCTCGTACTGGTGTCGGTCCAGGCACCCGCGCATCTCCTCCGTGGCCCGAGCATTGCACCCTGGTGGCGGAAAACAGAATTGTTATCGCATGACATTTATATATTTATTAAGAAAATCAGACACTACGGATATATAATCCTCCCATCAATTCTTAGCATCTATGTCGTGTGTTTTAGACGAGTCCAAACTATCACTCGTAAAACGAAAGGGGGTAAGGAAGGTTTTGGTCAGGGTTACTATATTTGGCGATTCATTGCTTTTGCAGGTGCATATTTCTTTAAGGTTTAGAAACAGTTTCTAAGCTGAAGGGCAGTTCGAACATGCATGGGTTCACTATTATTTGCATTATTTTAACTTATAGCGTTCCCCGAAGTAACACTGAATATGGGTAAATAATACATATACTACAAAAAAAATCTATTGACGATCAAGTCAAGATAGAAAAGAAATATACGTGCAATTGATGACGGCCATCAGCAAGAGAGAGAACTAAAATCTATATTTAAAAAAATGTGTAAACTAAACTGGTAACTGTAAAATAGATATTTTCATGGTTATTTACAGTGACAGTTTCTAATACAAAAACCCACTTGTTTAATTTTAAAAAAAAGTAGGTTCGTTACAGAATCTGTCACCTAAACCGCTTCCACACAACATTTGTGCTCAACAGGAAACAAACTATTTATACACCTCAGAAAGAAATTCGCCAAACAGGGTCTTTAGCTAGTTGTATTTCAAACTTTTAAACGCCAAAATTAACTATTTTCTTTCTCAGATTAAGACTTTATCGTTTGTTAAATGTGTTTCAAGTTCAAAGAATAATGATGTTATCTTTTTTAATAAATATCTTTCTGTCGCCACAATAGCCCATTTACATTTCTTTCGAAAATTCAGTTATTTATCGTTTGTTAAATTAATTTACAGTTCAAAAAATATATAATAAGTACAATTGATGCTTTAAAAATAAAAGCGAAACTTTGCATATTTTTATGCCAAGCTAGAATTCTCTATGCATCTTTCTTCATACGTATCCCTTTAAGACCGGCCATCAGATGGCGCTGATTTCAGTTTATGAGATTAAATTTTAGAGTTTTATCGAAAAAATTTCTTAAACAGCATCAATGCTAGCAACCCCAAAAAACAGTCATTTTTTTAATACAAATAATGAATGGTACAAAGTCAGCTGCTTCGGTATTGATATTTTTGAAGATTCTTGAACATTCTCTTGTATACCCGCACGATCGTGATAGCTCGGTCTTAAAGGGATATATAATGAACCATCAAAAGAACTCTATTGTGATATTACAACAATCCAAACTAAATTATATCACATAAATAAATATTCTTTCAAAAGTTTTTATTTTTATTTGAAATAAAGTTTCTCGTACGTTTAACGAAATGGCAACAACAGTGAAAATATTGAATAAAAATGGAATGTGCATGTTATTTCAATGTAGATTAAATTTTTAGTTATTTAAATTTTAAATAAACTTCTAATTTAATTTTTTTAATGAAATTTGGAATGTAGCCTAATCTGATTTTTTGCTTCAAAATGACGTATCCCACTTGTTTGTGAGACTTACGGTTCGTTCTGTGAAAGTGGGTGACAGACGGACTGAACGATTATAATACCTTCGACTTTCTACGTTAGAAACGTAGAACTAAAATATAAAAGACATGTGTACAACTAACATATTTTTAAATCTCTTTCTATTCGATTGCATTCAACCTCCTTGATAGGGGGAGCAAAGCTTATTTTAAAGGAGAATAAGATCGATTTACGGTGGGTCTCCGAAAAAATGAAATGTCTCCTCAAAACCGATGTGCCCCTGTGTTAATCCAATAAGAAAAAAAAATGATTTCTTAAACCATATTGGATGGATGGATGTCTGGATGTATTGAATTTTTTTACAAATATTTTTTAAGTGATAATTGTAACCCCTTAGTAAATCTTCAAACTACTCTTGTAGCTACACCTATGACACTTCCATCTTAGTCAAATTTTTCGATTCTGCTCGATATCTTAAATTTTATTAATTTTAAAACGAAATTGTCAACAAAATGGTTTAGCACACGTGCAAGTCTAACTTAAGTTAAGTATCACTATTTTGTTTACAAAGAGCTGGTATGGTAACAACTTGTCAGATGACGTAGTTGGAACAGTTTTGTAGTAAAGAGAAATGACAAATTAGCAGCCGTTTCGATTGGCTACAGAACCATTCAGCCTCAATACAAACTGCCTAACTATTTTGTTTCTCGTAGAATTTGTATGGCAGAAAATATTGACCTTTGAAATCACAAGGAATCCATGATTATTGAGAAACTTTAAAATGATATATTTTGTTTCTAGACTTATAGAATATATGAAGTGCACAATCGAACCATTTGTCAGATAAAAAGGTGTGTTACAATCGGCTACTGTTTAGTAGAATTTTTCCCCTTTAAGCACGTTTAGAAAAATCTGACGTTTTGTAAAATGTAAAACCGGTTTGAGACAAAGATTCCGTTTAAGCAAGTGCGATTAGTAGTTACAACATATTTTTCTACATGGACCAACACTTAGGAGAATGGATGGTTTTAAGCAGGGCTCTAAGTTAGGTTGCTAGTTTCATTCAACCACTAGACCTTCGATAGTAACAGCATCCAAATAGAGGGCGCTTTCCAGCATATTACAATATTTTTATACAGTGGATCCCATCCCATGTTGACGTATATGGAAACGAGCAGGCAAATAGTCTTGCCAAGGAGAGTTGTAGTCTCTCCAATCCCTCCTCTTCAGCCCTTACCTTCTTAGAACACCAATCCATTGTCAACTGTGAAATTTCGAAGGAGTGGAGAATCCCTCCCAGTCATCACTGGTATGCGGGCAAGGAGCCGGACTCTTCACTGGTTCTCAATTGGGACAGAGCCACCTGCACTGCGGTCGCCATATTGGCAAGTGGCCACCTAAAATGTCTTTCGTTCTCGGAGAGGGCAGGAAGTTTTTGCAACTAGCTCTAAATATCATGTTCAGCAGGCCTCTCCCGATCATATTTTGAACTGCGTCGGCCTTTCCAGAGAAGATGTTTTCCAATTCCCTCTTCCGGTTATCGACTTTCTTCGGGTCAACGATCTTTTGGACTTGGTCTGACGAGGAGGATTGGTCAAAACACAACAACAGATCATTTTTATAATTAAATATTGTGTGCTGCCTTATTTTAATGTTAAAACAATTTGATTCATATAGATCAGTCCGGATTGTGTATTGTTATAATTTGTGGTAGATTTTCTTTCAAATAGTTGGCTCTTTTAAGTGCAGTCTCACAATGTGTTTCTAGTCTCACATGAGTTTGAGTTATTTCTTGTTGATAAAGTTAGGGCCGTTCATAAAACTACTTCCAAAAATTCGAATAAACTACCAATTTAACGTTGGAAGTTACAATTTTACAAATGCCTCTTAAAAAACGCGTCCTCTATATGGATGCTGTTAACTTATTAATGAGGGACTAGTGGTTAAAGGGAGTCGGATGGTTCTATCTCGCCCATGTTAATTTTACTAACCCATGGAAAACATTTTTCTCAGGAACTATATAGGATATCATTATGAATTTTTTTTATAGTTTGTTCCTTACATATAGCTCTTTGATTTAAACTGAGGATAATTCACGGTATAAAAAAATACTTTTACAGTGATTGTTTAAAATATGTATTAAAATAACCCCAAAAAATCCGATTTCAAGTTATAATTTTTTTTTTTTTTTTGAGCAGAGATATTTAAAATTCCACAGTTTAAATCAAATAGCTATTAATGGGAAAGAAATAATAAAACAAAGCATGTCGATATCTTTTATAGTTCATGAGAAAAATGTTCTTAAATGTTGAAAAACCTTATATTTCAGGAAACGCAAAAGAAGTCAGAAATAGGTAAGAACTGATATACAAAGTTTCTGAAAAATGCTTATAAAAAGAAAACCACTAAACAGAAATCGGTAATCCTGGTATTAAAATTAAAGCTACAGATATATGCAGATTAAAAATGAAAGAAAATTGACATTTTTGTCCCAAGCACCCTTCCGACTCCCCTTAAATGAAACTAGCCGAGGCTCTTACCAGTGACGAACGGTCCCTCGCCCGTGATTGCAGAGCTGTAGACCCCTCTCGCGTAGGATTCCTCCGCGGCGACGCCAAGTTGGCCTTTCCTAGCGTCGATCTTTGCGTTCACTCCCACGAATCCCTCTTGCACAATGGGGGAGGCGGGTGGCGCCGCCTGGTGGGGGCACCTCCAGATGAGGTCACCCGCGGAGTCGAGCAGATAGTTGCCCATCGACAGCGTGTCCTCGTGCGAGCACCGCTTCTGGACCACGTCGCTGGTGCAGTGGCGGAAGCGGTCGTACTCCCTGCGACACAGAAAAGCATTTTATGAATAGTGTATATAAATATACTCCTGTTATTAATTAGAATTATAACAAGTAGGTTTGTTACAGAATCTGTCCCTTAAACAGCTTCCACACAATATTTTTGCTCAACAGGAAACACACTATTTATACACCTAAGAAAAAATTCGCCTAACAGGGGCTTCTAATTTAAGCTTTTACGCCAAATTAACTATTTTCATTAATCTTCTTTCGCAAATTAATAATTACTTATGATATCGTCGGTCAAAGGACAAAACCACGAATGTGCAAAGTCACTGGGAAGGAAACCTTGATACTGATAAGCCTATCGCTTTCAAAAATCGCCCATCCCTAGAATTTGCACATTCGTGGTTTTGTCATTTGACCGACGATATTACATCAATCCAAACTGAATTATATCACATAAATAAATATTCTTTCATAAGCTTTATTTTTATTTTAAAAAGTTTCTCGTACGTTTAACAAAATGGCAACAGGGAAAATATTGAATAAAAATGGAATTTGTATGTTCTTTCAATGAAGTTAAAATTTTTAGTTATTTAAATTTTAAATACACTTCTAATTTAAAAATTTTAATGAAATTTGGGATGTAGTCTAACCTGATTGTGTTATCAATGTAGATTTCCTGCGCAAAAATTTCTGTTGCCGACAAATGTTAAGAATACATAATACAATTCACCATTAAAGAACTTTTGCTTCTATTACATAGACGCGGAGGAAGAACACATTTGCTTGGGGTACCCCAAATGCCGAGGCCGATAATCGACTTTCGACGAGCCTCTCACTGAGAAGGTTCTTGGATAAGGTGCCAACCTCGTCACTTGTCCAGGGTTTTAAATAACGAGACTAAATTATCTGTGTTAAAGCTCCTAAAGGAGGCATAGACAGCGGGAAACGTATAAAATACCAACCTATACAAAGCAGCATTAATAGTCTATACCTGCAAGAAGCTTGTGATGCTCTCGAATCCCTAAGGGCAAATATCTTCTCGCACTTTTTCATTTCTTCCAAATGAAAGCAATCGTAGCTCCACCATCCTGAAGAAAGAAGTAAAATTAGCATCCAACTAGAGTTGAACCTATTCACGACGTTTTTGTGATTACAGTTTACACTTTCATTTCTGAATTAAAACGTAACCTTTAATTTAATAAAAAAAAATCGTTTTTCGTGTACCTGAATTTGACCTGCATAAATTGTAAGGGACTACAGTCTTCATTTGCATTATTATCTGTTTATTTATTATCGATAAACATAAATAGAAGTCGTCAATTAGTTACACCCTTTTGAGGCTTAAAACAGATCTGGCTACGAATTTTTCTGCTAACTTCAATCGGAGATCGAAATAACTATTTGTTGCATCGACGCTGAGCGTCCTTTCTACATATCGAAGATATCCATAGAAGGGGCGTAACGTGAATGGGGATAAGACTTTTGACTTTATTGGTGGGGGGGGGGGGGCAAGTTCTCCAAGCACTGCGACCAGGATAAGAAGTAGCCATAAGTCCGGTCTAAATAAGAGCAAAGTTCAATCTTTAAAAACGCGTAAACACATTAATACGTTTACGCAAAAGTTCTGGTAATAAATATGATTAAAAATTCTCATGGAATAAAATACCATTAATTAATTAATGAAACAAAAAAAATATTGTAATAAATAAAAGGCTTATCAATTTTTAAATTCTGAATCCGAAAATCTCTAATATCATTTTTGTGTGTGTGTCAGTCCACATAGTAAGCCAGTACCTCCGAAAGCGTCGCAGTTCTGCTGCATGTAGTTCCACACCCTGTCAATGAGGTCACCACTGCGGTTTGGTGTTGGGCAACGCGCCACCTGCAGGACTAGGCAGTTGAGGTTGTCTTCAAGTTTTCTGAAACAACGGATAAAGAGGAAGATGAAATTGCTCGTTTATCAAACAAACATACGCAAATAAAAACTTGATATATTTAAAAATAATTGGTGAGTATTCAAAAATCTGTCAAATTTGAATACATTACATCGAAAACATGCGATGTGATATACATAACTTATAGCTGCAGAGCAACGTTCTTTGGCCCAAACCTATTAGTTTTTTACTTTACACTTGCTAAAGCAGCCTTTTTTATATTTCTACTTTCGCTAAAACAATGTTACAAGCCTTTTTTTAAAGCATGTTTCCATTCAAATAGCTTTAACTGTCTATACCCATAAAGTTTAATCGATACTATTATCTGAAAATAAAATAACCTACAAAAACTAATGCGTCCCTTTTTCTTAATAAAGTTACAGTTTAAACAAGAAGTTCATAAAGAACTAAAATAGCCTACTTTCCTGTTACTTAAATACTTACTGAAGTTCTAATCGGGGAAAAAAAACTAGGTTCCTAAAGTAAATATCATCAACAGCCGTTTCTACACTAGATTTATACACATTAGAAAGAAAAAAAATCGAAGCACAGCACCCAGCTATAATTTAAACTTCTAAAAGCCAAAATCAACTATTTTCCTTAATATTCTTTCGCAAATTAATTAAATATTATTTATCATCTGCTCGTGATTTATTTGTAGTTCGAAGAATAATTAAATATTTATTAATAACAAAAGTAATGAAACTACTCCGAACTGCATTAAAAAATAAGAAATGTAAATTAAAACTAAGCATAATTGCACGCAAAAGTATGCCTTGCCGCTTTCTTGGTAGATAATTAATGAATAATCAAAGAATCAAATTGTGCTACATTTTATGACGTCATTCCAAACTGATTCATGAAAATATTATTTTGCTTCAAATATGTTTAAATAAATAAAGTTTCTCATGCCATTGTTGATTTGGCAACAGTGATTTAAATGACTCAAAATTGAATTTCAATGCTAATTCAATGGGAAATTCGCCGAAAGATAGTAGATTTATGTCCGTCCGGACGTACAGACAGACGGACAAAAAGTATGAAAGTTGGGTATCTGAGGTCATAGCTTTCTAACAAAAAAGAATTTTTAAGATCCGAGGGATAGAACCGATTTTGGAAGAGGGATACGGACAGACAGACGGAAAGACAGACAGACATACGAACAGACAGACATACGAACAGACAGACAGATGGACATCAACCGCATTTCAATACCTACAGTGATTTAAATGACTCAAAATTGAATTTCAATGCTAATTCAATGGGAAATTCGCCGACAGATAGTAGATTTATGTCCGTCCGGACGTACAGACAGACGGACAAAAAGTATGAAAGTTGGGTATCTGAGGTCATAGCTTTCTAACAAAAAAAGAATTTTTAAGATCCGATGGATAGAACCGATTTTGGAAGGGGGTACGGAAAGACAGACATCGACCGCATGTCAATACCTGAATAATATAGAAAAGTAGGCTAAAAAAATTGAGATCTCTTAAAATGTGCTTATTACGGTTTAAAAGGACTAATAATATTTGCAATGTTTTTGTAATTCGCAATGCCAGTTTTCGCCAGACGGCGTTAATGTTTTATGTATAAAATTGTTTTAATTAAAATTATTGTTGTACAAAATAAACTTAAGTACCACAAACCACAAGATAGCAAAATATATACGTGCCGATGAAAAAATACATTTTCTCCTATCAATCAGTGTAGTTTTCGCTATGTTCCGACGCATTGAAGCGCTTGAATAAACATAGGTCTAATTAATTGAACATTCTCCAACAAACGAAAACCATTTTCTATCTATTAAACTAACTATCCATTAAAAGTCTGTCATGTGCTGCCATCTAGCTTCCAGTCGTGACAGATAATTTCTAACAAAAAATAACGTTTAATAATTAAAATGTTTTAAAATTATATTCAAACAAATAATTTAAAATTTTAAAATACTTACTTAGATTGTCCTTATATTTTGCAAGAACTTAATATTTATGTTCCCCGCGCGTTATTCAACCAGAAATAAAACTACAAGAACCTTTTCTAACAAAAAGTTAGTTAAAAATCAACTAATTAATCAATTTATTAACTAAGTAATCTTCCACCAATCAATGATATCTTTTTTGATAAATTGTATAAACAGAATAAAGATTTTATATCAAAATCGTAAATAGTAAAACAAATATTATAAATATGTTGCGAATATGTGTAAATTGTCTATCATTTTTTTTTCTTATTGCATTCTGTGTATGTTTGTGCTATGTAAATAGAATTTTTTTTGTATGACATGTGGTTAAATGAATAAAAAAGGTTTTTTATTCATTTAACCACAATTGAAACCCCACACCAGGACTCCAAGTTACCCCAGGGGTGCACTTCTGGCCTGGGCGGATTATCACAGCGGCCGGACAGAGGACTAATAGTCCCAGGCGGAGTCACATGGACCTTCCCCATGGACCGTCAACGCCCAAAGCCGATGCCGCCACCGCCAATTTTGGAATGAATAAATAAAAATTAAGCTACAATATATGAGTTAGTATTATTTTTCATGTACTTGAAACACAAATAACTGTGGTGTTTTTTTTTAGAAACCGCAGCAACTTTAAAGTTAATTTTATATTATAAAAAATTATTATAATCTTCCAAGTTGTAATAACGCATTTCGCTCAAAATATTGTTGTTAAAAAAAAAAATTGTTCAGAAATTTTGATGTTAAAATAAAGGTTGCATTAAAACTTCTTTTTATTATTTTTATTTTATCGAAAACTGTGGTTCACGGACTTATGGGGTTTCTGGAAGAAATTTTTTTTATTCAATTGCCGCTGCTCCTCATAAGGTCAGGCCCATGCGGAAGAAATAAAACGAAACCTCCGTAGCGTAGGCTAAAAGGCATTCGCGGCAGAAAACTTCGCCCACACGAGTTCGAAGAGTGGTAATTATTTGCATCGCCATAATTGAAGAGCTTAGTGGAAGAACGTGCTAAGTGACAAAAAGATGAAAACGAGAAAATAAACTTGAAATCAAGATTTTTGTTTGCACTCAGATCTGTTGAAACTTGTGAAGCTTAAAATATATACTAAACTTAGAGTTCATGAAAAAAAAAAAGGGGAAACTTGTTATCGTTAAAGAAGTCAGTAACTGACACACTGACAGATTACACTTAGATGTCACTTAGCACGTTCTTCCACTACGCTCTTCAATTGTCGAGACACTCAGAGTGCGATGAGTGTCTTTATTTGGGGCTGCGACCTTTAACAAAGGTGTAGAAAAAGTGAAAAGCCTTTCAGCAATGATTTTACGGGTTTCAAAATCCTTTTCAAACACTGCAAAAGAACACCGTATAGTGTTACCACCTTAGTTAAATGTTGGCATTTAGCGTAGTTAATGTTAAACATCCACCGTAGTTAAATGTTAATTGATTCACACACAAAATATGTCAATTATTATTTTACAAGAAATATAAATTATAAACTGTTTTAAAAATGTAGAAATTTGTATTTTTTAATAAGTTTTTGTGGAATCATATCGTTGTTGTTGTTCTCGTGTCCATGGATAGTGTGGTAGAGAGTCTAGATAGCTTCAAAAGCTTTAACAATAGTCTCTGACAGTATCGGGGCATCCCAGCTGTATAGGACGCAGTGAGTCCCTCAGTGGAACCATGCCAATCTTCAAGAGACTCGCCGCAACAGCTGGGCATTCCCAGATGTGGTTGGGCGTGAGCTGGACTTCGGGGCATTTTTTGCAAGGAACATATTTTCTTGTTTTGTCTGGACGAATCTTCATGCCTCTGAAATGCTCAGTTCTAAGCCTGGCTATAGTGGATATAATAATGATATCGTGATAAACGTAACTGACGACGCGTACTATGCGGCTATAAGGTTGCGCTTAGGTATCGGCCTCGTCTTTTGACAGAGGTTCCAACTTACGAGTCACGCACCAGTACCTCTCGTGCGACGTTCAATCAAACCAAATATAGTTTTTTGTATCGAGTTCATATGTAGGTAGGTTGATACGTCCATTTTCCGTCTTGTGTGCTTAATCAGAGACCAGCTTATAAACCTTCGTCACATAAAACAGACACAAACAGAATTTTTACTGACACACAGAGTGAAAGTACACCCAGCGAGAAGGTGGGAATCGAACCCGCACCCGGTACAGTGCGCAGCAGTTAGCGTAATGGGCTGCGATCAAACCTACTAGAATACCCAGCCATAGAGTTCGTTTAAAGAGTTTTGTGTATAGAAATCTACTAAAAAGGGTGGCAGTTTGCTTGCACAATGATTTGGTGCCATACCAGCAGGTCTAGTTTTTCCATGTTAAGCCGGCTGAGCGGCTGAATGGTGAGGGAGCTAGTCAGGCAGTTATAACGACCAAGGCTTGAATCCAGCATATGGAGTTTGAGGTGTGCGTTTGTTTGTATATGTTCTGAGTACACTGCGACATATGTGCTCGTTAAATCTGTGGAGTCGAAACTCCCGAAAAAGCGCACGATGGCGTCACTGGTTTGCTTTGGGTGCCCGCTCAGGTGTTCGGGGCTTGACCAGGATTCTAAAATACGATGCGCAATTGGCCGTGTTGAAGCTCCATGGAGCTAGAAATAGACAGTCGACAAACGTACAACCTAATCTAACCAAATCTTCATGTTCACTGTACCAGGTGCGGGCTCGAATCCTGCCTTCGCCCTGTGTGGCAGTAAAAATTCTTTCTGTGTCTGTCTTACCCCTTTATGACCCCTTCAGATGACGCTGATTTAAGTTTACGAGGCTAAATGTTAAGAGTTTTATCGGAAAGGTTGCCTTAAACAGCATCAATGACAACAACTAATTAAGAACTACGTCATTTTTATAAAAATAAACGTCTGATACAAGTCAGCTGCGTCGGTGTCAATATTTTTAAAAAGCTTGAACATTCTATTTTATACTAGCACGATTGTGTAGTTTAAGACGTAAAGGGTTATTTGACGAAGGTTTATAAGCGGGTCTCTGATCAAGCACACAAACCGGAAAATACATGCACCAAACCTACCTACCTATCCACGCTAATTCTCGCTCTTTATTTTTTCTTATTTTCACAGAATTAAATATTCCGCAGATTTTTCAAGAGCGAGGCCTCCGAAGGTCGACGACTTCCCTGTCCTTCCGTGTCGTTGGGTCTGTGGGTTTTAGGGAGGGGCGAAAAGAAAACAACTCCGTTGCATGACTTTGGCAAAACGTTGGAAGAAATACTTGAGTGTCATCTTTTCGTAAGAGAGTAGTTCCGCCTTGGACGGGAAATGTGCGGTAACCACACGATGAGGTTGCTTCAGATGATGTAATCTCTCCTGATTTTATTTTTTGCCCTTCTTACTCATTCATGAGTTGTTTCGATTTCATTCTCAAAATGATCGTTTTTACTCGTTTATTTCGATTTAAAGAATCTTCTATTTCACAGATTGAATTTATGTTTGCCTGAAATAATCAGTTTTTACTTTTAATTACCTAATATGAAATATAAGGTATTGAGAGTATTGGGATGGAACAGTAAACTCTCAACCTATAATAAAATCCTAGTCTACAAATATTACCTACGCCCCCCCCTGCATGGGGCTTCTCAGCTAAAACTAACTTTCACAACATACAAGTCCTGGAAAATAATTTGCTAAGATGCATAACAAAAGCAAAATGGTTCATGAGAAATAAAGATATTCGTTTTGCACTAGACATCCCAAGTTTAAAAACTTTTACTCAAAAACTAGCCCTTAAATTTTTCACTTCTATTGAAGACAAACCGAAATCCAAAAAATGCAAGACTATGATACAAACATGCCTACAAACAAGAAAAGACCAAGAACTTTCCTCTACAGACAGCTTGGTGGCTCCCCTAAAGACCCAGATCCAATTCACACCAAAACACCTTCCCATGGAGCTTTTACAAATTTTGGCTGATTGGTACTCATTTTTTATGATTTGGTCACTTGCTATTTCACCCCAAAAATAATATTAATTTTCTGCATCAAAAGCAAGCACCAAATTGCTTTATAGGGGCGCTTTTTACCCCCTGGCTGCTCACGACTGACATCACATTTCAATCTTTTGATCCCTGTTCACCCGATACCATCAGTTTCTGTTATTGGAGATCGGTTAATAATTAGTAAATTTTTAGATCCACTTTGCTTTTGGATCATTTCTGGCCTGTTGTTGGTCGACAATTTTATATTTGTGTTGTATAGAAATCTTGAACCACGCATTTTTTAAAAATCGTGTTGTTGTTTGTTTCACTCACCTACACCTCTCCTCTAATTGGTGTCCAGATTCCGGTCCACCTCTGCTTTGCTTGTCGAGTTCCGCCACCAGGTTCTGCCGACAGCGCCTCTGGCGGGCAACCTCACACTCGTCGATTGCAGCGACATGAAGCGGAGATACTGCAAAAATGATTCAAACTATAGAAATTTTAATACTAATTCTTGTGAGTTTTCTAAGACAAAAAAAAAATCGTAAATTTACCAAAATTATATACTTAGAAGCCTGGCAAGGTTGCAAATCCAATATAAACGTTTTTGTCGAGCTATTTGTTACGATAATTTAACATAAAAGCATTAGTGCAATTTTAAAAAAATGACCACTTATTCTCCTAAAATGAGTTTTTGAAAAGCAATTTAGTAGTTGCCAATTATATATTCTTCCCCATATTCAGACAAAGTGTGTTGCAAATACTATGTACAAATTTTTTTTTATTCAATGATAATTCTTTACCATGATTAGTAGTAATGTAGCATTGTTTTGCAAATTTGATAAACTTCTGAACAAGCCCTCTTCTTTCCATTGCTTTTGAGTAAGTAGAAAAAGAAAACAAACGAAAGTAAATATTTTTTTTATATTGTTCAAATTATTCGTTACGTTCATTTTAGAATATTATTTTTTTTAAATATAATTTAATGGTTTTATGACTGTCTCATTCCAACCTCATTTAGGAGCTTTAACACAGCCAATTTAAAACCCTGGTCAAGTGAAGAGATCGACACCTACGTGGGCCCTCAACAGAAGTTCGAGTGTCATCGTACACTAACACCGTCAGGCTTTGGACTTCACAGATTTAACGAGCATGTCTGTCCCAGTATACTCGTTTAAAAGCAAAAGCATTGTCGTATTACATCCTTTCTTTCATAAAAACTACGTGAATTGAAATCACCCATGCGCAGTCCATTATATTTAATGTCACCTACATCAAAACCCCTTCAGATGGCGCTGATTCAAGGTTACGAGACTAAATATTAAGAGTTTTATCGAAAAAAAAGTTGCCTTAAACAGCATCAATGCCGGCAACTCCTTAAGAACGACGGCATTTTTTAATTTTTATACAAATAAACGACTGATACAAGTCACCTGCGTCGGTATCAATATTTTTGAAGAGCTTGAACGTTCTCTTTTACACCCGCACAATTGTATAGCTCCGGTCGTAAATGGTTAAGATATTGAAAAACGAAAACATTGTGATTACTTATTTTCTCTTGTCAAATCTACGTGACTTGAGATTGTCGGTGCGCAGTCCATTATATATATCTCTTAAGGAAACATCTTATGAAAAGTCGCAGCGACATCTAGCGGTGACCTTGTAATTTACCGACCCACTCACTCACCGGGTCAATTAAGTAACTGTTAACCGCGAAGTGAGGGGACGACAGGTGAGTGCGTGGGAAGATAATTCGATCGAGATTCGGAATTTCAAGGTTGGTTTGATGGATACGAGATTTTCGTCTTTTTTATGCAATAATTATATCTCTACAGTGTAAGCGACTCTATCCAAATTTCAATGATTCAGTGTCCTAAAACGTTTCCCCCCTGTTTATTAAGCCTTTAAAACCACTTTAGGGTTAACCTAAAGAATCGTGCTCGGCAATTTTACGCCAAATCTGGTAACCCCGACAAATTGGTATTATGGCAACCTTTGGCGAAATTAGTATAGAATTAAAAGTTTTTTTTTCTACTAATCTTTTATTAATTGTATGCTTAACGATTTTAAATAATTATTTACTTTTTTTAAAATTAATTTTTCGGCATTTTAATGTTCTACGTTTTTTATAAATCTGGTCTGCAATTTAATGAATTCTTCCAAGTACGTAAAAGTTTATTTTCTTGGTCGGCCATTTTGTCTGTTGTCATTTCGACTTGGAAAGATTTTTGAAAAGAAGCCAATTCCCGGCACGATCATTAGGATAACCCCCCTTTAGATAGCGTTGATTTAAGTTTGGTGGGTGTTTTGTAGAAAAAAAAGAAAGAAAATTTTTACGTATTTTGTCGAAAAAATACCATTAGTACCCTGCCAACCAAGGACTGGTAGGTACCCATACTCTTGAGCTATGGGATGAGTTCAAGGAAAAACTAAATGATTTGGTGAAAAAGCATGTTAAATTCAAAACGTAAAAGTTCACAAAGGAAATTGTATCCTATGTGGTTTTCCAAGGATATTAAAAAGTCCCTTAGGTCAAAGCAAAGGGCTTACAAATATGCTAAGCAAACTGGTAGAGAGGTTGATCAGGAAACTTACAGAGTTGCCAGGAGAGAGTTTAAGAATCCTAGTAGAAAACACAAATCTGCATTAGAGGAGAATCTAGCTAGGGGTATTAAGGATAACCCTAAGGATTTTTTTGCTTATGCTAGAGGTAATGTAAAACAGGGTAGCTCCATTGGACCATTTAAAGACAGTCAAGAACAGTTAATCCATGACGACATGAAAATGGCTAATCTTTTGAATAACTTTTTTATTAGTGTTTTTAGTAAAGATTTTAAAAATGTGCATATTTCAGGGGAAGTAACTGAAGAACTGGATTGTATTGAGTGTGATTTTTCTAAGGAGGAGATTATTCGTCTATTAAAAACTATGAAACCTAACAAAGCACCTGGCCCTGATGATATGTATCCTAAAATTTTAGTTGAATGTGCAGAAGAGTTGGGGGATGCAATTCTGACTATTTTTAGGTCATCATTTATTTCTGGACTGGAAATTGGCGAATGTTACTCCATTGTACAAGAAAGGGCCTAAATCTGATCCAGGTAATTACAGACCAGTTAGTCTTACATCTGTTTTAGGTAAAGTTTTTGAGACATTGTTGAAAATGCATATAATGACTTTTTTGGAAACTAATAATTTACTTTCAGATAATCAATATGGCTTTAGAAAAGGTAGGTCTTGTACAACTAATCTTTTAAAATTTTATGATACTGTTACAGAAGAGATTAATAAAGGTAATATGGTTGATGTTATTTACATCGATTTCCAAAAGGCTTTTGATAAAGTTCCTCATGAAGCTTTGTTATTTAAGTTGAAAAGATTTGGGTTAGGGACTGCTGTGGTCCGTTGGATTAAAAATTGGTTGACCAATAGAAAACAACGGGTTCACATTAATGGTAAGTACTCTGATTGGAATGAGGTTGTAAGTGGAGTGCCTCAGGGCTCTGTACTAGGACCAATTTTATTTATTATGTTTATTGATGATATCAGCTGGGGGTTGAATAGCAAGTTAAGTATTTTTGTGTATGACTTAAAAGTGACGAGTACAGTAAATTCTGTTGAGCATATTGAGCAGTTACAAAATGATCTTACGAAAATTACTGAATGGGCTTCACGCTGGGGCATGTCGTTCAGTGTTAACAAATGTCAAACCTTGCATTTGGGGAAGAACAATGTTAATCATTCTTATGTTTTACAGGGAGAAAGTATCCAAGATAGTGAGTTCGGTAGAGATTTAGGAGTTTTGGTGAGCAATGATTTCAAAATGAGTAAGCAGTGTGTTGAGGCACGTAAGAAAGCCAGTCGAATGTTGGGATATATTAGAAAAAGTATCACTTCTAAATCTAAGGAGATTATTTTGCCATTGTATAGGGGATTGGTAAGGCCACATCTGGAATATGCTGTTCAGTTTTGGTCTCCTTTCCTCAGAAAAGATATAGAGTTGCTTGAAAAAGTTCAGCATAGGGCTACAAAAATGATTAAGGGTCTATCTGGTATTGATTATGATAACATATTAAGATCTTTAAACATGTATTCCCTGGAAAACAGGAGAGCTAGGGGTGATTTAATACAGTTATTCAAGTTCATAAAACAGGGAGACATGGAGGGCTTAGATTTTACTTTAAATAGCCGGACTAGAGGTCATGATCAGAAATTGAATAAATCGAGCTTTAGAAGGGAGGTAAGAAAACATTATTTTTACAATAGAGTTGTCAATGAGTGGAATGCTTTACCAGATTATGTTGTGCATTCGAAGAGAGTAGAAGATTTTAAGAAGAAACTTTACGGACATTGGAAACTGGTAATGTATTAGATTTATTTTGGACCAACCTTGCTGGGCCTCTGGCCTGTTGTTGGTCGACAATTTTTGTATTTGTATTTGTTCTAACAAGATGGAGCATTTAGTATAAAGAGGCTCGTTTTCGCATATATATTTTATAATTTTCAATAAATAAATTTATTTCAGTTGGTGAGAGAGTAATATGCTGCATTAAACCTCCGTTTCATAACATCCGCGTTTCTAGGTCACTAAAAGTATAAACAATATATAGGATAGGAATGAACCATAGAAACTGTCGAAATATCTTCGAATTGGTATTTTGTTGCTTTTTTGTGTTTGATATGTTAACAGCCCTTAGTAATTTTGTTTCAGTTTAGATCACATTTGAACAATTTTTAGTCATGACCCTTGAAAACTGAACCATTACTAACAAGTTTCCCGCTCAAAAATTCCCGCTCATAGAGTTTTCCCGCTGCATCAAAAACCGTTAGAAAAGGAAATATATCAAAAGAAATGAAGTTGTGTAAATCGGGCATCCGTTTCGCAATTTTAAAATAGATCGCAGATGTAATATAGCTATAATAAATTATAAGTGTTGTAGTTTTTCTTATGGGCAGCAAAAGCGGCCAGTGTATCTTTATATGCAATTGAACATAGGCCTTTTTTATTCTTAGGTATAGAATTGTGTTTTCGATTCTCGCACTGCTATTGAGAATAGGATAAAATTTATTAGAGACATAACTATTTTTTTAATCAATCACGATGAATATGTTTTGTTTTGGATGGAATGGGGCGTCTGACTTTATGGTCTGGCGCCTCTCTGCTTGTGAAGCGATTCAGTTATTGTATTACAAAGGTTTTACTTATTGTGAAAACTGAACCAATTAAGACTTGTTCGATGTGTTTGTTTCACTTAATACTTTACTTCTTCTGAACAAAATATTACTCAACATTTAATAGAAAAATAAAGAAATCGTTAGTTTAAAAGCAGTACCTATAACGGAAAATTATTTAATTTTACAATTTTATATTATTTATTTGCAGATTTTTTAAATGAAAAAAATATTAAAACATTTTTTTTATGCCATGCAAAATCCCCACTGATTCAAATTAAAAACTGTGTGCGTACATAAAAACTTATAAAAATTAGGATGCAAATGTTATTTTTGTGAATTTTTTTTAATGCACATGTGCGTAAAAGCGGGGCCGGTAAAAGTAACCTTATTACTCCGTTTATGCTACATTACATTTGCATTTTGAACGTGATAACAATAAATACTATATCGAGAACAGGGTAAATTACACATTTAAACTTTAGATAAATTATTAACTAACTTTAAAATTATGTGTATGCAACATTACAAATACCTTTTACGCGATTATTTTTTAAAAAAATATGATAAGCTAGCCCATAAAATAAACTCTTTAATAAGCGGGCCGATTTTTAGACAGAATTATGAGGGGTTTTTCTCTCTGCTGTATTATCTAACATTACTGCTATTTGGGATAAAGAATAATGTGGAATTATTGGTTTATTTTTTATTAATTCCTTTAATTTTTATTTTGTTTTTGCCAGATTCATTTTATTTGGAAAGGGAAGGAGTAAATATCCAAATAATTATTTTTTTATGATAATAACTCATTTTCATTTAAAAGTAGAAAAGTGGCCTTGATGTTGTAGTGTGTTCTGTGCAGTCGACCTGGGTTCGTATACGGGTAAGGAAGGTCATGGATTCACTCGACCTTTGATACTTCCGGAGTCGATAAAGGAGCATGCTAGGGAACTTAAGGAATACCTTTGCTAACTTTTTCTTTATTTTTTCACTTACTGAATCCAAATTTTTTTCTACGTGAGCAAAGTCTATAAACAATTCTTTTTAGCCCCAAAAACTTTAAATTACGGGCAAAATTTGACAAAATTTAAATTTTTTTATCAAATTTTTGCTTTTTTTCAAATTCCTACTCCTCTTCGAATTTTCAATTTTGTGTGCTTAAAAATTTGTTATAGGTTCTTTATTAATATCCTAATAGATGTATGCATTCAAATTTTAGTTAACACGCACTACTGTTTTGGAAAAAAAATATTACTAAAAAAAATCACAGATTTTCATGGAAAAAAACGAATTTTCAACTTTGAACATTGTTTACGAAATAAATCAAATGAAAATTAAGTAAAAAGAATGCATACTTTTATAAGAAATACTATTTTGTGTTTAAAAATGTAAAGACAGCCGTTTAAAGTGCTGTAGTTAAAAAGCCTTAGCATTTTGAAATAGATCAAAATATGAAAATCTCGTCCGGAGATATTAGCCTCTTAAGTTTCATTTTAACGTTACCAGAATACAAAGTTATTGAATGAAATCAATCATAACTCTTTTGGTAATATGAATTTTGTTATCTGGTTTGCTATGAATTGTACTCTATTAGCTCTATTATGTTTCCATACAATAAAACAAAAAAGTGCAATGTTACCAATTTCAGGGTATTGGACCCCCTTAATTGAGAATACATCGTCGAAGTAGCAACTTGTCATTATCAATCGCTAGCGCTACAACAGCTCTAATAAAGTCTACAGACTGGACACCGCCGCATGGGACAGTCAGGAACAACAGAGAATACCAATTAAATTATAATTTTATTTTAAATGGTAAAACTGAGCTATCTGGTTCTCTTAAATAATAATGAATATTTTTTTTATAATCAAGCTCTAATTGTTATTTTAATTGTAGCTATAATTCTATATTAATAGTATAATAAAAAGATGTTTTTAATGTTAATACTATCACTACATAGTTAGAAGATATTTAACTTTACACAAGACATTTTAGTTCATGCTTTATACCAGACACTATAGTTTCAAATGAAACTAGCATGATGGAATAGCAAAATTTGTGTTAATACATTTTCTGTGTGGAGTGGGCAATTATAAAGTATGCGGTAGTCGGGCGGTCTGAAGGATACACGGGAGAAATTAAATATAAAAAAAAAAGAAAACAGAATAATGCAAAGCTTTAATAAAAGAAACTTAAAACGTTATTAGAAAACCGAAATAAGAAAACAAAAGGAACACTATAATTTTCAATACTAAAGAAGTATAAGAATTAGGAAGAAAACCTGGAACTTAGCTTCCAACAAAAAACACTTAAGACTGGAAATAGTTACGAGAAAACCGGAATGGAGTATTAGAAATTTTAATAATTTAAGTATATATAAGTAACAAATAATTATTTGAATTTTAATGAATCAACAATAAAAATGTATTAATTAGTTAAACCGGCATTGTAAAACACCGGCTTTTGAAAAAACTCGTTTTAATGGACCTCTATTCTTAAAAGTTTAATGTTAATAAACTTCATATTGTGTATTTTTTATTATAAATTGTGGTACTAAATAGAATAAAGTTTTATGGCGTTTAACAGTTATTGGGTTGTATATAATAATAGTTACATTAGCATAATTTACCAAAATAAGGTCTGTGATAAAGCTCTGTACAGCTTTAACATTTCATTGTTAAGGGAGAATGAGCCCGATTGACCGCGGATCTCCGAACTAAATGTCTAATAATTGAATAAATCATGCTTAAAAAGGGAGGTAAGAAAACATTATTTTTACAATAGAGTTGTCAATGAGTGGAATGCTTTACCAGATTATATGGTGTATTCGAAGAGAGTAGAAGATTTTAAGAAGAATCTTGATAGTCATTGGAAACTTGTAAAGTATTAGATTTATTTTGGACCGATCTTGCTGGGCTTCTGGCCTGTTGTTGGTCGACAATTTTTGTATTTGTATTTGTCTCTGTTAATCCAATAGAAAAAAAAATCTAAGCCACATTTCTCCGGCTGTATTTAATATTTTTACAAACGGTTTCTTTATGTGATAAATGTAACTGGTTCAAATATTTTTTTTAAATTTTCAATAAATAATTTTACATAAAATATTCGAATAAATTTCAAAAAGTGCGATTATACAGACATAAGTCAGCTACATTTATCATATAAAAAATACCGTTTGTAAAAATATTCAATACAGCCTTAGAGAATAATATTTTCCCATTGGAACTCGGAGGCATTTTAGTTTTGAGAACCGCGGCCATTCGAGCTCATTCACTCTCAATACTAACTTATATATAATAAACAAGCATGCTTTCCTAAAATACTTCATACTAATATGAATCAGAGGGGTCAAGTAAATTAGGAAATTTTCCGCTACGCTTTTTTCTGTTGAGATTTTAGTGAAAGAGTATGCGTGTCCGGAAACCTTTCACCGGCTTGAACCTTTTCCCATTGAGCGTATTCTTTTATTTGAAATAAATCGACACTATAAAGTTAGGAAGGAGATGGAAGTGCTTGACGCGAAAAAAATTGAAGCCGTCAGAAATTTACCAAGCAGCCCACATAAATAAACCACTCACTCAACGATGGTTCATTCCGAAAACAGCATCACTTTGTTCCTTAAAATGCTTTATTTTATTTAAATTAAATAAAATACAGTGGAACCTCGATTATCCGTCCCTCTTTTATACGGAAGTCTCTGTTAACCGTTCATCCCTCAGCCCTAAAACAACATTAACAAAAATCAAAAATAAGGTCATTCTCCATTGTTCACCAAAAAAATGGCTCAGAAATTTACGGCGGTTCTTCCGCGATTCAAAAATCGGGAATCTCCGGCGATTCTGAAGTCTGAATTCTCCGGAGATTCTTTCCGGCGTTTATGAAATCGGGAAACTGCGTTTTTTTTTAAAGATAGTAAAACTTCGGCAACTCAAAAAAGTAACAGTAAATTTATAGCTATCCTAAATTTTCGAAAAAAAAAATACCGGAATCGTCAAATTCGAGAGACTACATATGTACAATAAAAACAAAAGGTTTGATATCCGCGGCCTTCTGGCGGTCTTCTGTACTAAAAGTTTTACTATTTCATGAAAAATTAGATCGGATAATCGAGGTTCTACTGTACTACTATTTGCATTTAGTAGGATTGGATTATTAGCAGGCAACTCATATGATACAAAAATAGGTACCTTTTTCCAATCCCAGTATTTAATCAAAATTTTCAATTTTGGTGTGAAAGCGTTGCATAAAAAAAATGCGCTCCTTTGGAAAATTAAAAAAATGGATAAAAAATACATGACCGGATTATGGATTTTGTTTTAAATTGAATATTTAGGTACAGCCTGGCTGTACTTGCTGTATGCTACAAGCCGCCACTGACTATTTGTCCAGCAGTAGGCAGCAGCACGAGATCTGAATTTCCACAAGATGGTAGTCATTCTCTCCACGGGATAGAAAACACGTTGTGATTATTGTTTTTCTGAATATTAGATCATTCTAAAACGCATCCCTTTTATTCCTTAAAAGGCGTTGCTTAATTAAAAATCAAGAATGACTGTTTGCGCAATTGTGTTGTAGGGTACATATATATTCCGGCTTGTGTGCTTGATCAGAGACACGCTTATAAGCCTTCGTCAAGTAAGACAGACACAGAAAGAATTTTTACTGTCACAGAGAAAGGAGTACACCCAGGGCGAAGGCGGGAATCGAACCCGCACTCGTTACAGCGCGCAGACTGCTAGTAGCTTAATGGTCCAAACCACTTGGCCATCCGGCCCCTGCGCAATTGTAGGCTGTAGCACGAGATATGAATTCATACATGGAGGTAGTAATTTCCTTAACAGGTAATAAAAATGCATCGTAATTACAGTTTTTATTAGATAGTCAGAAAGTCGCCAAGTCTATGTAGTAATCCCATTCTAACTCCACTTCAGAATCTTGCCAAATAATTCTCCACGATCATTTGTTTAGGACACAGGGTTAGATGACTTCACTTGGCAAATCGATTTTTAACCCTTTAAGACCCCGTCAGAGCGCGCTGATTTAAGTTTATGAGACTAAATTTTAAGAGTTTTATCGAACAAGTTGCCACCGGTCTTATAACGATCTTTTTTTTTATTTCCTGTTCCAACTATCTGATTTTAAATATTGGGAGTGGGGTCTTAGAAATGCAAGGCAACAGAATTATTTATTTTACATTTTTTTTTCCGTTTGTCTGTCTATACTCTATAGGTACTACAAGAATTTCTGTAAGTTTTTGAAGTAACAAGAAAGTATAAAGTAGGCTATTCTAGTTATCGCAGAACTTCTTTTTATTTATGCATTGACAAAAAAATTTGTTCGGAAAACTATGGATAGAATAACGTAGAAGATAGATGGAAAAAAAAGAAATTTTGGAGAATATGAATTTTTATTCCAGCAAAATAGCGTAGACGCATTTAAAACTTCTTCGTCAACACTCTTTAAAAATTACGTTTTGAGTAAGGTTGGAATTAAATTAAACAGCATCAAAGCCAGCAAGTCCTTAAAAAGCACGTCATTTTTTTTATGCAAATGAAGGTCTGATACAAGTCAGCTGCTTCAGTATCGATATTTTTGAAATCTTGAACATTCTCTCGTGATAGCTCGGTCGGAAAGGGTTGTATTCTCAATTTCCCTTATTGTCCATCTACAGTCACTATCAGTATCTCTTTACTACTTATGGCAGCAGCTTAACCCTTTCAGTCCCAATGACAATTTGGCATCATCATTTTAGAAATTTTATTTTGATCGTCTATAGCCATTTATGATATCAAAAAGCATATCATTCGATTCTGCAAACTTTTTTTCTATTAGAAAATATTTTTTATTAATCCCAATAGATGTCAGCCCTATTTTTTTTTTAATTATGATCAGAAACATGATGATGCCAAATGGCATCACTGGGACTGAAAGGGTTAAATATGTGGGTGCTTTTTTTCGCTGCACAATTTCATTTGGGGGGCCATGGTAATCTAATGGAAAATGTATGGAACTTGGGAGCAGAAGATACGGGGTTCAATACCAGATCCCACCAAAGTCAATAAAATGAGTGCTTATTATATATTTGTATCCTCCTGTCACTTTTATGTCCCATGACCATCCATCACGATCCAGATTGGTAATTTTGAATTGCATGTCAACTTGACATGCCAATATTGACTGACTTATTTTGACGATGCTTTTAAGCATATCCCTTTAAGACCGGCCATTAGATGGCGCTGATTTAAGTATACGAGACTAAATTTTAGAGTTTTATCGAAAAAATGCATTAAACAGCATCAATGCCAGCAACTCCTTAAAAACAAAGTCATTTTTTAATACAAATAACGAATGGTATAAGTCAGCTGCTTCGGTATTGGTATTTTTGAAAAGCTTGAACATTCTCTTTTATACCCGCACGATCGTGATAGCTCGATCTTAAAAGGATAAATGTTTTGTCCTTGTTCTGTCCATTTTTATTCTGCTATTTTGTTATGGCTTTTTCTTAAAATGTTTTATTATATGATTCTAATCGTTTGTTTCTTTTTCAGATGTTTTAGATCCTGCTGTGCAGCGCCCTTGTGGCACCCATTGTTTCCAGCGAGGACTTTGTCCATATTTATTCCCAGTCTGAAGTTAACTCCTTTATGGGAAGCTTTCGATGAAGGAGTGAGGGCGCTTCGCGCCGACACTCGTCGGTTACTGTTCGATTTCCGATGTCACTTTTATGCTGAGGTGACCGGTGGCGTTGTAGAGAAGAATGGTGAAAATGATCAGAAGGGTTTTTTTTGTAACATTTCATTCAACTGACCACAGCACAATCTACATAACAATGAGGAAAAATAAGAAATTCCTGGTTCAGGACATCACAGGTCCTTTTGGCTTGAGAATAGGAGCAAAAGGGATGTTCATGTTCTCCTTCGGCTCGAATCTCACTGGGAATGAATTCGTCCCGCCTTTACTATGAAGGGATTGGTTTGAAGAATATATTAGAATGTATGCTATTGGGTGAGATATTTGAGGGACCGATCTTTGGTTTTAGTTCGCAATTTTACAGGATTCGGGTGCAAAGAGAAGTATCGTGTGCAAAAGTTTCATTTCCCAATGGGGTGTCGAAGAAAAGAAAGCTGGAAGAAATTAAATTAAACTATAAGATTCACCAAAAGCGATCGATGGCTTCACTTGGCACACCGATTTTTAAATTGTTTTTTATTTTGTCTGACAACATCTACAAACATATTCTTCTTAACTATATGTTGACATCCTCACTTATTAAGAACTTAGTGGATGAACGCGCTAAGTGACAAAAAGGTGAAAACTGAAAATGAGCTTTAAAGTTTTAAGTTCGCATTCAGATCTGTTGGAAAAGGTACTTGCAAACCGTAAAAAATATACTAACCTTAAAGTTTATGAAAAGGAGAAACTTATTAACGTTAAAGAAATTTTTATAACAACGTGTAAAAAAAGTTCACTTTTTTATATCATATTCATTCATAAATCGTTGCGAAAATGACACTTTACGTGCTTACGTCACAGACAGTGCCGAAAGTAGTACTTTCGTGAAATAACAAGTAGGTTTGTAACAGAATCTGTCACTTAACCCGCTTCCACACAAAAGTTGTGTTAAACAGTTAAAAAGGCGCCAAACACAGCATTAATTCTATATTAAACATTTACATGCTAAATTTGGCTAGTTTTATTTATTTTGTTTCGAAAATTCTATAATTATTACTTATCGTTTGCAAAAATTAATTTGTATTTCAAATAACAAATATGTATTATTTTTCGCTTTTAAATAGAATGAAAATATTTCATATCAACATACAAAGAATCTCGTAGTGAAATATATTTGACGTCATTTCAAACTGATCGATGTCGCAAAATAAATTTATTTTAATTTATTGTCTAAAAGAATTAAGTTCCTCGGGCAATTGTTGCGAATGGCAATGGTGATTTAATTCTAATAACAAACAGGGCCCTTAGCTATTTGTAATTCAAACTTTTAAACGCCAAAATTAACTATTTTCATTAATCTCCTTTCTCAGATTGAATAATTAGATTAAATTAAATTACAGTTCGAAAAATATATAATTAGTACAAATGATGCTTTAAAAATAAAGAACGCACATTTTTTATGCCAAGTTAGAATTCTCTTTGCATCTTTCTTCATACATATATAATGAACCATCAAAAGAACTCTATTGTGATATTACAACAGTCCAAACTGAATTATATCACATAAATAAATATTCTTTCAAAAGTTTGTATTTTTTTAAATAAAGTTTCTCGTACGTTTAACGAAATGGCAACAATGAAAATATTGGATAAAAATTGAATTTGAATGTTATTTCAATGTAGATTAAATGTTAAGTTATTTAAATTTTAAACAAACTTCTAAGTTAATTTTTTTAATGAAATTTGGAATGTAGCCTAATCTGATTTTTTGCTTCAAAATGACGTATCACACTTGTCTGTGGTGGGACTTGTCGTTCTTTCTGTGAAAGTGGGTGACGGACGGACAGACAGACAGACGGACTGAACGATTATAAAACCTTCCACTTTTTACGTTATAAACGTAATGTGGAAGCTAAAAGCCACTCGCTTAATAAAGTATTATTTTCGGCACTAGTTGCTAAAATAACTATAGTAATATATTCATCGACACAAAGATCTCAATTTTTCTAAAAATGTCACTTAGTACTTTCTTCCACTACGCTCTTCATATCGCATTAATCTCCGTTCGCGCATGAGCAGTCAACCGCAGAAGTACTTCACTTCGATTTGTTTTGTCTAGAAATCGTGTGCTGATTATTTTACTATTTTTTTAACGGTGTTGATGATAATTGAACACCGGAATGCTGCGAAATTCGTGTGCCACTCGAAAGAATAAAACCCAAGTATTTCGCAATGGAATTTTTGGAAATTAGCTTTGCGTTTGATGAAGAATTCAATTCTCGTTGTCTTCTGTTTTTTAGTCAAGGTGACCTTTGAACCTCGAATAACTGTAAATCACTTTATAATTAAAGTTTGATTGTTCAGAACTGTTTGTTTGCCCTTTAGAAGGACACAGTACTTCATCAATTTTCTGATTTTTAGCATATTTTGTTGAGTAACTCTTTGTAAAATTACTGTAAATTTTATTTTGGGGTTGTTTCACGTCGGAGATGGCAACATCTCCAGCCGTTTGTTTTCATTTGTTGTCTCGAATTACTTTTTTTTTAATTCGAAAATGAGTTTTCGAAGAATACTTTACTTGTTATATGTTTTAAATGCTAACTTCTTGCTGTGCTGTTGGTTGTTCAAAACATTTGTTAAAGAAAGCTTGCAGTGAAAGAAAAGTTTCTCTTCATCTATTAGTCATTTTGAGAATGAAACCGAAGCAACCACAATGAAATTGCAACACGGAGAAAAATGAAAACATGAGTCATCTGAAACATTTCCATACGAAACATTTTCTCCTAACCTTTAGAACGCAGAATAAAAATATTTTTAGCCTACATTTTTTTTTTTTCCTTTCGGAAGAATTAAAAAAAAATGAAAAAATAAAGTCATTAGTGACATTATGGATGTTCCTGTCTGTCCGTCAAACAGTTCAATATAAATTTTCAAATTTCTTTCCATTATCAGTTTTTTTCCCATTAAAAAGGTATCAGACACTTATCTTTCATACGTTTCACCCGTCTGTCTGTACGATTTTCCGTCCGTCTATCCACCGGTCTTTAACGACTTTTCTGTCCAACTATCGATTTAATATTGGAGTGGGTGGTTAAAATGCAAGGCAACAGAATTTTTGTTTTTCATATTTCGTTTTTGTCTATGTGTTTGTGTCGTTTTGATCATTCAGTGGTTCTTATGCCTTTTTTCATTCGCATGGGGTTGATACAATAGACCTGAGGTCGCAGTGCTCGGCGAACTTGCCCCCCACCAAGAAAGTCATAAGTCATAAGTCATCCACCGGTCTTATAACGATCTTTTATTTTCTGTTCCAACTATCTGATTTTAAATATTGGGAGTGGGGTGTTAAAAATGCAAGGCAACAGAATTCTTTGTTTTACATTTTTGTCCGTTTGTCTGTCTATAGGTACTACTAGAATTTCTGTAAGTTTTTGAAGTAAAAAAAAATTACAGTAGGCTATTCAAGTTATCGCAGAACTTTTTTTTATTCCCGCATTGGCAAAAAAAATTTGTTCGGAAAACTATGGATAGAATAACGCAGAAGATAGATGAAAAAAAAAAATCCTCTTTTTACAATAAATTTGGGAGAATATGAGTTTTTATTCCAGCAAAATAGCGTATACGCGTTTTTTATTTTTTCTTCAACGCTCTTTAAAAATAACCTTTTGAGTAAGATTGGATTCACAATAATAAAAATGTTGAATGATTCTGAGTTGCATAAAGCCTAAAATAAGTGTGGAAATCTTGGTAGGGCATCTAGGGTAAAAAGATGACACAGATCGAGAACTGGACAACCCAATACTTGTCGTTAGGGGGAAAAAAAACTATCGTATATAGAGAGTAGAGGACCCATTGGATGGGACATCGTACATAGCTGCGTTAATCAGGCTCAATATGTTCGACCGAAGAGAAGTTCTCCCCTCCCCCCCCTCATGTTAAAGTTTTGTTTTTAAATCCACGCGTTCTTCTATCGTTTGCAATGTGAATGTTTCACGTATTGAGTGATGATCAGTTTCAAGCGGTATTGTTTAAATATTTGGTCACACTCATACTACACTTGTTTTGGAGTTTTCTGTGTCTCTTTCTGTTTCATAAATGTTCTGCCGTGGGCAGGTAAACTGCAGTAACTTCCATAATGACTTGGACCATTGTTGCAAGCATTCAATTACTCTAACAATTAAGAAAACATACTGTATTTTTTTTTTTATTTCGGAGCAAAAGTGGTACAACTCATTGTTGCGATTACTGCAGTTTACCTGCCCACGGCAGTGTTGTGTACAAACGTTCCTTTCAGTGCAACAGAAGCTTTTCTAATTTCTCAAATCATGTTAAATTGCTGTCTCATAATTTCGCTCGAATTTTCCGAATTAGAGAGAATATCTTCTAAATCGAAGTATTCTAACAAGAATGAAGTTTGGGGAGGCTTTGCACGGTTGAAATTTAAACTTATTAAAACCGACAAAGTTTTATAAATAGCAGGAATAAAAACAAGTTTCACGGAAAGAACTGTAAAATAGAACACATCACTCGTAAAAACTACACAATGAGAATGAAACCGAAACAACCAATGAAATCGCTGGAAAAGGAAAACGGGAGATCTACGTCATCTGAAGCAACCCAATTGAGAATGATCGTCAATAAAATTATTTTTATTTGTGAGAAAATACCAATGCACCATTTATACTCTAACAAAACCGACCGTGCTCAAAGCTTTACAAAAACATTAAAAAAAAAAAACAATGATAGAGTTGAATTACGGGTCATTTATAAGTCTTTATTAAGAAAAATTGAGTTTGATTTATTTTTCTTGTGCTAAATAGAAATAAAACTAGGAAAAAAAATTCCTGGTTTAGGTACAGTAGTTACATACAGGGGGAAAAGGGAAACAAATTTTTACTTGTTTCGCCTAGGAAGTGTGCAAGAGCGCACGGATTTACTACGACAATATGGAAGAATATCGTAATAATAAACAAAGTGTTTGAACTTCGAAACAAGAACTTCGTTAAAGTTATGTAATATTTTAGAAAAACAAGCTAGCTAAAATTTAAATAGCTTTTAGCCAAATTTAATAACTACTTATTTTAAATTTAAATAATACTGTACTTTTTGCTTGCAATAATATAATAAAACATATTGTATAAAATCACAATTATTTATTCTGATAAATAAAAAATGTTTTAATTTCGGAACAATTAGTTTAACATTTGGAAAACTTCTAAAAAAAGTTTGTAATCCGGCAATTAGTATTTTTCGTTGATGACAAGAATTTAACACTAATAATAATATAAAACTGTGGAAGTTCATTAGTTTAACCTATTTTGCGTCATTTGACTATGGTTCTAAATTACGACACCCGTCGGCAATACCCCTCGTGTGACGATAATTTAAACAAACTAACTTAACATATTTTGCTAAGTCTTGTAATCTAAAGGTTTATACTTAATTTTCGCTCACGCTGAACGAGCTGAAATTTTTTTCAAATTAGAAAACGAAAATTATAAATTAAAAGTTCATAACAATGCTTCTATATAATATATATATATATATATATATATATATATATATATATATATATATATATATATATATATATATATATATATATATATATATATATATATATATATATATATATTTTATATATATATATATATATATATAATATATATATATATATATATATATATATATATATATATATATATATATATATATATATATATATATATATATATATATATAAAAGAGAGAGAGAGAGAGAGAGAGAGAGAGAGAGAGAGATTTGTGTGGGTGTTGGCATGAATCAAATTTTGAATAATCATAAGCTTTTAATTTTGATACAAATATAAGTATTGTTTTCATAAATAAGGTATTAAAAATTACAAAATTAATATAACCTTTATTTAAATTTGAATGAATATATGCCTTAATGTATGAACCTTTTATATTTTATACTCAGGCAGTTCTTATATCATAGCTAGAAAAAGCATCTTATTTAGCAGCTATTTTAGTGTAAGAATTTTATATTATAATTTTTTTTCAGTTTAAGTGATAAATCAGTAAATATGGGCATGATTATTCAAACTAATTTCGCAACTTTTCAATTAAAAATAGGGTGAAATTACTATATTCTAAATATTTTATATTAAATTAACGAATGACAAAAACTCTCCGAAATATATGAAGGATATTTTATAGTATGTTTGCATGTATCGAATTTTGAATAATCCTGATTTTTTTTTCAGTTCCAGTGATATATCAGTAAAATTTTGCAGGAATACTCTAACTAAATTAAATTCTAGCTACCATTTTTTAATTAAAAAAAAGGGTGAAATTGTTACTAAGGGTGTATTCAAACTAAATAAAATTTAAGCCATAATTTTTCAATTAAAAATAGAAATAAATTTTTAAAAAAAAATAATAGGGCCAATTGTAAATGAAAAATAGGGTCAGGATGAAATTGTTATATTCAAAAATTTTAAATTAAATGAACAAATGGAAAAAGCTTACATATAACAAAAATTATGAATTTTTTCAATTCATAAGATTGTTTGTAGTATGTTTGCATGGAAACAAATTTGAAATAATCCTGATTTTCTTTTTCAGTTCATCAGTAAAATAATGCATGAATACTCAAACTAAATTAAATTTTAGCTATCACTTAAAAAATGTGGGATTGTCATTCTAAAATTTTCAATTTAATGAATAAATAGTAAAAATTTCCCTTAAAAAAACGATGAATTTTTTTCATGAAAAAATCGTAGGATATTTTGTTGCATGTTTTTGTCTTGTTTGTTTGCATCAATCTAATTTTGAATAATCTTGATTTTTTTTTCATTTCAAGTGACACGTCAGTATAATTGGGCATGAATATTAAAATTAAATTTATTAATTAAAAATAATTATTCTAGCTACCACTTTTCAATTAAAAAATAATGTGAAATCGCCATATTCTAAAATGTTTAAACAAACATAAACTAAGATTTTTTTAATTCGTAAGATATTTTGTAGTATGTTCGTGTACTTTCATGAATTGAACTTCGAATAATCCTGATCTATTCCAGTTCACGCGATATATCAGTAAAATTGTGCATGAATACTCAAACTGAATAAAATAGCTACCACTTTTTCAATAACAAATAGGGTAAAACTGCCATATTCTAAATTTTAGAACATGACAGTTTTTTAGTTTGGAATATGACATTTTAGAATCTGAAATTTTTAAATTAAATAATTTTTAAATATGATAAACACTCACCCAAAACAAAAACGACGATTAACGCGTTAACTGCCGTCCACAGGGTCTCCATCACTTGCAGACTCGGCATTTCTCGACAGGGCTGTGTCTAGGAGTGAAATGCGGAGTCCTGTGCGCGATTCGAGTGCGGAAACTGTCAACAATGGCTAACACGTGCGCTCGCGTTTCCGCCGCGATACCGAAACTGAAACGTTCGTTCGAACTCGGCCATTGTCAATGGGTCGGCTTTCGTCACGTCTCGAGCAGGAAGACCTTTGCTCGTGGGTGGCCGCTCGAGGGTTGTTTTCGGAGAACAGTTACACACTCCCGAACGGCCAAGAAATGGTCATTTATGTATGATTTTTTTCACTGTATAAATTTTAAATTTAATTTATTTAAAATAAAAGTTTTTTCCAGATGAAAAAAATGCATTATGAATATAAAATTTCGCAAAAATTAGAAAATTCTAAAATTTACGATTATTGTAAGAAAGACTAATGCACAAAATACAGAAAAAGCCGGGTCTGGCGATTGGAGGGTTAAAAAAGTTGCTAATGTTATTAATAGTTTTGTTTATCGTTGGATTAATGTCTCACTAAGTTTTTCACACATTTATGAATAGTAAATAGTTTTTCGTTTATGAATAATAAATGCAACACTTATAGTTAATGCTTAAGTCAGTTAAAAACATAGGTGAAATACAAAACAGTTGCTTTGGATTAAGAAGAACCCATTTTTCAAAATTATTATTAAATAATTCTAAATGTATCATTTAAAAAATATTATTATTTTATTTAAAATGTTGTTATTTATTCAATTATAAAACAAGTAGGTTCTGTCACTTAGACCGCTTCCACGCATTATTTGTGCTAAAAAACCGCACTATTTATACACTTCAGAAAGAAATTCGCCAAACAGGGCCTTTAGCTAAAAATTTATTTCTAATTCAAACTTTTAAACGTCAAAATTAACTATTTTCATTAATCTTCTTTTGCAAATTAATAATTACTCATTATCGTTTGCTAAATTTGTTTGAAATTCGAAGAATAATGATGCAATATTTTTTTTTAATAAATATCTTATAGTCGCCACAATTTCCCACGTTCATTAACTGTCTTTCCAAAATGAGAAGAATAAATAATTAGTAAAATTTATGCTAAAACTTTTGCATATTTTTTTATTCAAAGTTAGAATTCGCCGTGCATCTTTCCTCATACATATATAATGAACCATCAAAAGAACTCTATTGTGATTTTCAAGAGTTTTATTTTTATTTTAAATAAAGTTTCTAGTGCGTTTGACGAAATGGCAACAGGGGAAATTTTGTCTGAAAGTGGAATTTGCATGTTACTTCAATGTAGATTAAATTTTTGGTTATTTAAATTTTAAATATATACTTCTAATTTAAAATTTTTTTATGAAATTTGGGATGCAACCTAGCCTGATTTTTTGCTTTAAAATGACGTTTTCCACTTGTTTATGCGACTTGCGGTTTGTTCTGTGAAAGTGGGTGACAGACGGACGGACGGACTGTGATTGAACGATTATACCTTCCACTTTTTACGTTATAAACGTAGTGTGGAAGCTAAAAATCAAAAATAGCATATTCTTAACTTATTATTAACAGAAAATCGTCTTGCAATAAAATATCTGACATCCATGATCAAACGAAACTATTATATTTGCTTAATTTTTAAAACAAAACCATTTTTGACGCAAAAAAATAATTCAAAATCTTGATCAGAAGACGAAACTGTTTTGATCAAATAATTTCATTATAATGATTTTAATAACGTATTAAAATGGGCGTATATTTCAATTGGGTTGTTTCAGATGACGTAAGTTTCCAGTTGTCATTATTGCGCTGCCGAGATTTCATTGGTTGTTTCGGTTTCACTCTCACTAGAATACCGAATATTTAGTATTCCGGATATTTTATATAAAACGAATATTTTATCTAGAGTTTTTCTATTTTTTTTTTAGTATTTAGATAAAACTATTCTACAGATTAACAAATTTTCCGAAGTAAAAAGAACAATAAGAGTACGAATACGAAGAAACGACAATAAGATAAAATAAAATCAAAAGAAATTGCTATGAAAACATACACGGTCCAAAATATTTGGCAATTCCAAAAATGTTTATATTAAGGGGACGTGGTACCCAAAAAAATTAATCCAATATCTTTAATGCTAGCATCCAAATTAAACTATTTTTACAAATAACTAACATTCAATAAACATATTCGGAAAAATAATAAATATTGAAACATATTTTTTTTAAAGAATTAAAAAATTAAAAAAAAATTTACGTTTTTCCAAAATGCTACTCCTCCTACAATTTAAAGAATTTTTTAATGGATTTTTTTGCAAAATGTTCCCACAACATCTATTAATAAAGTTGGTATGGATATTGAGCTATCAGTTAAACAAGAGCAGTTATGTAGCTTTATGTATAAAAATGGCCAAAAAATAAGATTTTTTTATAAATTTTTAACTTTATTATTTTTTTTAGGCCTAGGGTTTTAACCATCACAAGCTGAAATTTTTTTAAAAGCAACTTAAAATTTCAAAAACCATTTTTCCCAACCACTATATCATTTTAAATAAACCTCTACCATTATAAAGGTTTCCTTCTTTTTTGCAATATCCTTATATCACAGCAATCTGGCATGTTTAATTATTTTCGGGCAGCCCAAAATTTTGGGTACCGCTTCCCCTTAAATGTAATAATTCGATCAAATTGTCCCCAAAACGCATATAAATCCAGAAAGACAAAAAATTAAAACAATATCTTTGGAACTGTTGCTCATGATGTGAAGCAAAAATTTTAAAAACCATAACAGCCTGTTACTGTAATGTCAAACAACAGGTGAAAGTCATCGTTCCCCCACCTCTTAAGACTTTTTGGCGCGAAGTGTTTGGCGATCGAAGGTCACGTGACGTAACGGGGGAAGTTACTCACAGCACAACAAATCGACGCAATAAGAGATGCGAAGCAAAAAAACTTCTTGATATTTCTGACACGCTGACAAAGTCGTTTTGAACAATTTTTACTTTCGGGGCTGGGGAGCTCAGTCGGTTAAGGCATCCGCCTTACATGCGGAAGGTCCCAGGTTCGGGTACGAGCATCGCCAAAATAACTGCCGACCTATAAACGGTCCGTGTAGCCAAAAAATTTCAACTAATAATACCCCTTGTAGAGGGCGTGCACGTTAAATATGCTTTAAAGGCCCGACTCTGCGTACGATGTCGCCCTTCATGGTTGAGTTGTTAGGTACCTACTACTCAGGTGTCGGCTCGTCGTGTAGCTCAAGTGCGACGATAATTCAAACTAAACTAAACAATTTTTACTTTAAAATTACCTAGTATAAAATACAAACTCGGTTACAACGACCTAGTTTATAAAGATAATTCGTTTATAACGCCATAAATGTTCGGTCTCTTGATTTGCCCACACACACATACACCTTCATGTTGTAATATCTTGCATATAACGACCATTTGTGCATAGTTAACTCCTTGGTTATAAGTTATAAAGCTAAAAGTATGATATCCCCTTCCTTAAAGAAAAAGATTTAAAAGAAATGCATTTTCTCTGGTAAAATTCTATTGAATAATTCTAACTTGAATAAATAATATGAGTATATACGTATTTTGCATGATTTTCTGCACTGAATATTCAAGGTCATGCCATAAGCGGGTCGAGGGTAGTATTGCGATGGAATCGAAAGTCGACGATTTTGGGTTTTCTACATGCTTTGGAGTGTTCTGATACCGAAAAAGGGGTTTATTGAACATTTGTCCGTCGGTTTGTCGGTCTGTATGCAGTCCGAACTGATAAAAAGCTACGGGATTCAAATTTGGTACACGAGTTCCCTAGCCCTTTAAGACCGGCCATCAGATGGCGCTGATTTAAGTTTATGAGACTAAACTTTTAGAGTTTTATACCTTAAACAGCATCAATGCCAGCAACTCCTTAAAAACAAAGTCCTTTTTTGTACAAATAACGAATGGTACAAGTCAGCTGCTTCGGTATCGATATTTTTGAAAAGCTTGAGCATTTAAACCCGCATAATCGTGATAGCTCGGTCTTAAAAGGCTAGTACAAGTCGGACGCCTTTAGAAGGTTTCCGAGAAAATTACGCATGTGCGTGGGGGAGCTGCTATAGAGCTTTTTGGCTTTAAAGTTAAATTGCACCAATTGCATTTATTACCTTTATAAGCGTTTATTGTTTTTTTTAAAGCTAGAATTTAGAGTCATGTATGTTACACGCCTCTAGTGGTTTTTTTTCGTTTCCGATTGATTTCCTTTGATTGTGCCAAATGCCGATGCTTCATAAATTCATTACGACAAGGTGTCGGCCTCATAACTTGACCGCGGTTCGAAACTTTGAAGCTCGTCACAGAAACCAAATGGACTATTAGTTAGTTTTTGTCTGCTGTTTTCCTATTTTAGAGATCTTTACCTGCAACTTGATTCTATTCCTGTTATTATTATTTTTTTAAACTTTATCGGTTTCAATTCGATTACGATTTTAACTACGCAAATCACTAATAAAACGTCTATATGCTGAAAAATTTCAGTGTAAATGGTATATTGTCTTAGGCGGAGAAATTAAACGAAATTGTGGGACAGCAATTTAACGGGATTCACGAACAAAGAAAAGCTTTAGTTCTACCGAAAGAAAAATTTAAGCAAACATTTGTTTCAGTAAGGTAAGAAAATATGACATTATTCAAAACAAATGCAATTCCAGACCAAAAATGAAAACAATATCGCTGAAACTGATGCCACTCCCGATGTTAATCACGCCCATTGAAAAAGTAGAAACAAGCTACAGCTGTTCTCTTAAAAGTATTACTTTTCTCGAATTTTCCTTTCCAGGTTTAGCGTCGGTAATGAAATGAAATTGAGGCAATGTTTTGTTTTGATGTCGGAAATGGAGAAAGCAATAATGGGCCCCGAATTTTTATCCACTTGTTCTTGACTGTATCCGGGGGGGGGGGGGGAGCGATTACGATTCAATGTTAATTTTCGTTTTGTTGCAAAATACCACTTTTTTATAGTTTCGTAGCTCGATAATGTGGTTATGTATTCTATTTCCGTGGTAGCAACCTTGAATTTTTTGTTTAAATTTATAATCAATTTAGAGATTTTGAATGTCAGCTAAGCTTTCTGATCAGGATACATTATTTAGTAATTTTAGCTGTAATAAGTTACGAGTTCAAATGTGTAAGGTTACGTACTTAAGTACCCCTTTGAGAGGGTCAGATAGAACTAATGCATTGGTTTTGAAATGACAGCTTCTGTGAAAGTAATGTTTTACGAAGTAAACATTTTTTCACCAGGTATGAAAATGGGCATGTTTTCACGTCTTAAGTGACAACAGTTCCAGCGGTATTGTTTTCATTCTTAGTCGTTCTGGATTTATACCTGATTTAATTCGAAAGTTGTGTACAAACTTCTCTTTCAGTTGAACTCAAACTTTTCTCGTGCAATTCCAGCAATGATATAATACAAATGATACAGTAGAACCTCGATTATCCGTCCTTGTTTAATCCAGAACTCTCTGTTAACCGACCGTTCCTAAGTCAAGATAATAAATAAAAAAAAACTCCAATAAGGTTATTTTCGGTTCTACTAAAAAAACTAGTCTTTGAAATTTACGACAAAAGTGAAGAATCTCCGGCGATAGTAGAATTTGAGGTCCGCCGGCTTTCGGCGTTCGACTGTACTATAAGTTTTACTACTTAAATGAAAATTATCCATTTTCCGGAATTTTGATTATGTGACCTATCTCCGGTCGCAATAAGATCGAATAATCGAGGTTCTACTGTTATAAAATATTAATAAATATACAATAGAAACTAGAAACTGTAAACAGAAAGCTCATTACTTACTTCGTTAATGAAATAAAAGTGGGTCCCATTCGTCCCGCTGTTACCCAAAGAATTTTCGCAAAGTGGTTTATATTTGTCCTATTAAAAGGTTAGTTAACTTGATTTTTTTTTTCTAATTGAAAAAATGACATATATACTACTTGCATTTTTGTATATAACATGCGGTAACGAAGAATGTATCACAATTGGATTTAATTTAAATAAATAAAAAGTTTTAAATAAAGTAAGTATGATATTGTGAAAAATTAACTACATATACACCTAATAAAAAAAAGTACTTTGCTTTTTTTCAATCTATTGAAACAAATACTTTCACACACAACCTCAAAAACATTGGCGCTAGATGGCGCTGATTTACTACTACATTACAACTAATCACTTTACAATATCATGTATATTACAAAAATATTATAAATAGTAAATAAGCCAAAGCTACTTGATCTTCACGTTGATTTTCCTTTTGGTGGATACGGGTTGTTGTAATATCTTCGTTAACAATACATGATTGATATTGAATACAAGGTCTTACATTTAAAAACAAGTCTAATTTATAATTCAAAACAATATTAATGTATATATAAATACATTATAAAACATAGTTGGGCTGGGATAGCCTGGTCGGTAAGGTCTTGGACTGGCATCCCTAAGGTTGCGAGTTCGAGTCCCGCTGCCTTCCGAAGACCCCCCGTGTACGCTAATGGTGACTGGTGCACGTTAAATCCGTCGTGGTCACAAAGTCCTCCAAGTTCCCATACCAAATCAATACCTCTGGGGGTGACAAGCCAATTCTGGGGATCCTCTAGTTGGCCTCTGTCTCCAAAAATTAGATGGATCCACTTATGTATGTGTGTGTTGTGTCTGTCTTACTTGACGAAGGTTTATAAGCGGGTCTCTGACCAAGCACACAAACCTGAATATATATGTCTACCAACCAACCAACATAGTAAAAAATGTATATTGTAGAAAAAAAAATACTTGTTGCTGAAAACATTTTTTAAAAAAAAATCTTAAAAACTCGTTTCTAACGGACGAAATCGTCCAAGAACAGGAATGTATGTAGTGTTTATATTTTACCTTTGTCAGATTTTGAAAACTTGGTTTTTTACTTTAGAAAAACACAAATTTTATGTTTGGGTAAGTAGAGGGAACACAAAAAATGCTTTAGATTTACCTCTTGCAGATATTAGGGGAATAATCAAAAACTAACTAAGTGGGTTAAACAATGTCGAAATTCATTAATGTTCCAGCATCCTTCACTATTCAAGGAAAGGATGCTAATGTTTAAGCAATAGAGTCAAATGAGGAATACGTTTATAGCAGATCGGAGATCGAATTAACAATACGAAGTACCGAGGCGAAGCGTCCTTACTTCTCCATCTAAGATACCCCAAAATGGGAGAGCGTTTGTGATTTCCAAAAGTAAACTAAAAGTCCATATAAAAATGTGGAAAATCCACAGGAGCGACCCCAGGGCAAAGCGATAGGCTTGTCTAATATAAAACAATGATGAAAATGAACACCAAAAAAGTGCAAAAAGGACAATGAACACATATCGTTAAACACTGGACATAACAATGCTAGTCAAAGTGAAACTTGTCGTCAGGGTAAAAATAATAGTAGTTACGGAAAAACTTAACTGTCATAACGGTATTACCAAGAATGGTCGTGACGAACGGTTCAAACCAATGACATTACAGTAAGAAGAGTGTGACATCACAAGAAACACATTCCCATTGCATTCCTTTATTCTTAAAACTGCACCACCTCCTTAGGAGATAGTACATTTTTCGAAGATTCACGCGGTTTTAAATTACATGACGTGAAAACTATTATTTTTTTTATACATTTTTATTTTATTCTTAAAAGTTGGTACTTTGTTAATGAAATTTTTTTTTCAATAATTAATTTTATACAAATAATACAGAGTAATCGGTAATAAGACACCCCTACTCTGAGCCCTCGAAACAGCGAACTATTCACAGTTTGGTAAGCATACTATTCACGACATGTGGAAACGGTTTATGCAAAAAAAATAGTTACCAATGTGTATTTTGCCTCTTTTTAGCGGAGCTCTCTATCGGAGTTTGTATGCTTACCAAATTTTGAGTCTTTACTCTGAGTAGTTCACTGTACAGAGGGCTCAGAGCAGGGGTGTTTTATCACCCTGTATATTCGAACCAATTTCAAAAAGTGTGATTACAGAGCCCTGTAAGTCAGCTACATTTATCATATAAAATAAAACGTTTGAAAAGCTCTTCAATACTGTCGGAGAAATGTGGCTTAGAAAATATTTTGTTTCTATTGGATTAACACAGAGGCATTTTGGTTCGGAGAGCCGCGGCCATTTGGGCTCATTCAATCGTAAGTAAAAATTCAGAAGTTGCAGGACTGATTTTTTTGTAAAGGGCAACATTTTAAAGACTTTGCAGCACAAGTAAATTTTTCACCACACGGCCCTGCTTCCATGGGGCAATAACCCTTCATTGACCAAACGGCAATTCCCAACCATTTGACCGTTGGCCAGATTAACCTTCGGAAATACAAACTATTCTTAAATCGTCGAAAACAGTCCTTCATTCCAAATCCAAAATGGAATGGGAAAATGGTCTCACAAAAAGTCGTGTATCAGCTCAGTGTTGTACGGTTAAGCCAAAGATGATGGAAATGCTTGGCAAGAAACAAAGTGAAGCCGCCAGAAAGTCGCCAAGCAACCCTAATAAGCCCAATCCAACTTGTGTTGTTGTTGTTCTCGTTTCGCCTGGAAAGGCAAGAGGGGTGCAGTAGCATCCGTTGGCACAAGGCTTTAAGTACCCGTGAGTGGGTGGATGTCTGACTTCTACTACGAGAGGGCGCCACCTCCTCAATTTAGGCACGTCACTGGAAGGGAGGGGACTTTTCTCCAGACAACCTGCACCCATGGTACTGCGCTACACAGGACTTTTTTACCCACAGATTTAACGAGCACGTTATCCGCATGTACTCAAGACAACCCAAATATCCATGCCTTATCCGGGATTCGAACCTGCCCACTCGCTTGACAAGAGAGCTTAACACGACTCACCAGATCTGAATTTTTCAATCTGGTAGTAATTTCCAGCTTCACAAGTTTGAAAAAATGAGTTGTTATAGTTTTTATTAGACAGTCAATAATGACCAAATTTATTAGTAGGCCAAAACAAACTCCACTGTAGAATTGCTCCCGATACTACATTAAGATGGTTTGTTTGGGCTTACTACAAAGCGATCTATGGCATCACTTAGCATACCGGTTTTTGTATTGGTTTTTGACAGCAGCATCGACATTTTCTCTATGGGTTAAGCTCCTTTATAGTTGTACATTGCCCTTTCGGAAACAAATGATTTGAAAGGAAATCTTCTGTTATATTGTCTAAAAGTCATGTTCAATTTAACATAATGTCACAGAGAACGATATTTCAACGTTAGATTACATGTGTAAGTTATTGTACATGCGTAAGGGTGTTCATATTGTAGAGACTGACTTGTCTAGCTTCCAAAGATTGAAATAAAAATTTAAGCACAAATATTTCAATTTGATTTTTAGGTTCAATTTAGGTTTGGACATTAGGGTGTATCGAAAAAAAAGTTTGAAATAAATGTTTGAGCAAAATTACATTTTTTTTTTATCATAGTTCATTTCAGGTTTGTATATTATGGTGTATCGAAGAAGAAAAAAAAAAGGTTTTATTCAATCTCGAAAATTAATGTCTTAGCTTCAATTCAAAATGTGATATGGAGGGGTCAGAATATAAGTGAACCTAGTTCACTTTCTGTCATTTTCGAGTCAGCAGCGCAATGGCACTAACTTTGTAGAATTTCAGTACAATAATGAAAAGAATCCTAGTTCATATATATCCTCTAGGCTGCAATAATTAAAATTTTGTAAACTTAAATCAGCGCCGTCTGACGGGGTCGTAAAGGGTTAAACAAAATTGAATATCGAGTGTACTAATTCATATAAAATATTTATATTCTATTGAATAGATTTTAACCTTATGGGCCATTAGAAGTCGTTTATTTTCTCCCTCTTATAACTTTTTTAAGCCAGGAAATGAATTTAAAAAAATTAGCGACATTTCGCATCCTTTGGCGAATAAAATAAATTTTAAATAATGAAAACAAAATTTATTAATACTTTTAGCTTACACACTACGTTTATAACGTAAAAAGTGGAAGGTATTATAATCGTTCAGTCCGTCCGTCTGTCTGTCCATCACCCACTTTCACAGCACAAACTACAAATGCTACGGACAAGTGCAATACGTCAAAGCATTTAGCGCGTCAAAATGGGAAGACATCGAAAATCTCAGAAAAAAAAGTTCTAATTCGAAGCACTTTCATTATTAAAAAAACTGCAACATTTAAAGCCCAGTTAAAAAAAGCATAAGAAGCCATTTTTATTAGAATTAAATAACTATTGTCACTCAGGGGTGGAAGTTAAAGACTACTTAGAAATAGGGGATTGTGCCAAGGACATTTATTTTATAATACCATAATTTCACGGCGAAGTTGGGAACCATTGTTTTAGGTCTAGCGACATTATCCATAACAGTCACTCCAAAGGCAAGTCGTTTCAAAATTATCACAACAATAAAAACTCCCGGAATATTAAGCAGCGGACAATTGAATAGCTTAGTAGAACAACGTGCTAAGTGACATTTTTGAGAAAAAAAAAGATATTTTTGCGTCAATGAACATGCTATTCCCTCCTTTAAGGGTTGTCATGAACTCGTAAAAGTTAAGTATATCTTTTACTTTTCGTAAGTCTCCTTTTTAACGTATCTAAGTGCAAACCCCCAAAAATTTTAAATATTATTTTCTCGTTTTCACCTTCTTGTATACCCCTTTTTTTGACCAACCTTGCTGGGGCGTCTGATCTTTTGTTGGTCGACAATTTTTGTGTTTGTCACTTAACACGTTCTTAAACTAAGTTCTCTATTTCGCTATTCATTCATTACAAAAGAATTTTTCAAATTTTGGCGGGTTCCATTTTGGCAATTTCATCACTTACTGTTTAACGCGATATTCTACGCAAGCAAGGTCAAGTGTGCCCAGAGAGGAAATGACTGTTTGACATACAGTTAAGAAGAAGATGCTTGGCGAGAAAAAAATTATTGAAGCCTCAGAAAGTCGCGAAACAACCTTAGTAAGTCCAAACAAACAGCTTACTCAATGTAAGTTCATGTTGAAACGCATCATTTTATTCTAAAAAGCGTGAATTAAAAGTAAAAAAAAAAACTATTTGCACAGTTGTAAGCGGCATCACAAGATCTGACTTTACACAAGATGGTAAGTAATTTCATTCGCATTAAAACAAAATTCGATGTAATCATAGCTTTTATTCGAAAGTTAAAAATCATCGTGTCGATGTAGTAAGACTGTACAAACTCCACTGTGTGGATAAATCGCAGTAAAAACGAAATTGAAATTGGGCCCTTTTTGCTCTGAAGTAATTAGTATTTTTCAGTATATTTTCTTAAAGTTAAGAGTAATTGAGTTCTTACGACAATGGTCCAAGTCATTAGGCTAGTTTACCTGCCCACGACTGTGGATCTAAATTATGACGCCCGTCGCCAAAAGCCCTCGTGTAGCTCTAGCGCGACGATAATTCAAACTAAACTAAACCTTCCCAAGACAGTATAGCGCCAAATAGTTCAAGATAGCGTTTGTTGGGCCTACTACAAAGCGCGATCGATAGCTTCATTTTGAAAACCGGTTTTGTAATGGTTTGCGCCTTTCTCGAAGAGACGAAAGGACTGTTTGACCTTTCTTTCGTTTAGTCGCTCGTCACGCTTAGCTAATCTGGTTGCAGGTAATTGGTAATCTGGAAAATCGATTGTATTCAGGGCCTGATTTCCGGCAGGGCAAACGGGGCACGTGCCCAGGGCCCCCCACTTAAAGGGGCCCCCAAATTTTCTTCATGAACATTTATGCTCAATACAACTGCCCCAAACTTTTTAATATGAAGTATGCAAAAAAATTAAATTCATGAACAAAAGTTGACTATGAAATTGTGTTTAAAATCGGAATTAATCAATTCACAAAAAATAGTTATTTTGGGGGGATTGAGCATGCTTTCCAAGCTAATTACTTCGGCTATATTTTTTTTGGTAAACACTGTAAGGAAAATACACGCAAATATTTTATCGAGGTATATTTTGGGGACCCCAAATTTGCTCGCACACACACACATATAAGACAGATGCTGCCATCTATCGCCACCTCCACAATGTCCAAGCTTTTCAAAAACAATGATACCGAAGCAGCTGACTTGTATCAGTCCTTTATTTGTATAAAAAATGACGTTTTTCTTAAGGAGTCTCTGGCATTGCTGCTGTTTAAGGCAACTTTTTCAATAAAACTCTTAACCTTAAATCAGCGCCTCATAACCTTAAATCATAATCTCATGACCTTAAATCAGCGCCATCTGAAGGGGTATAGTTTTTGGAAATCGAAGACGTTCGCCGACACGAACAGGGCCTGGCCATTTTAGGTTGGGCCCCAAGGCCTGGGTACTTTTGGGGTCTTTTTGGACTGCTATTTTAACAACAACAAATAGTTTTTTTAAAAAAACATTTTAAAGTAATGTCAAACCATCATAAAATGTAATAATATTACTCTATCCTGGTGCTTAATTTTTTAGAAAAGCAAAAATATAACTTTTAATTACTTTGGCAGTAAAATGATACGAAATTGTTCGGTGTGAAGAAAAATTTATAGGTTTAGAACTAATTTTGAAGCTCCCTAAAATAATGGCACGGGCCTTACAGACCTAGGCGATAATAGGGCTTGACCACGAATCGTCCTTACCACTTTCAAAAATGAAAACAGGAGAGTTTCATCTTCAGACACAACCACATAGAGATTAGAGGGTTACATCCTGTTTTACAACACATTTACAGTCACTTCTCCATTTGATTGAGAAGTGAAATTTTTCAATTATACAATGGTTTTGTCCAACGTGTGGACGCTTTTTTAAAAATTATATATTTATTTTTTTATACATATTACTGGTACTTTTATTCTTAAATAAAACTAATTTTGAAACAAATACAAATGCAAAAATTGTAGATCAACAACAGGCCAGCGCCAGTGGCTCAGCAAGGTTGCTCTATAAATTTACTAATTATTTACCAGTCTCCAATAACTATCGAGGTTCTTCTTGAATTATTTTACTCTTTTTCGAATACACAACATAATTTGGTAGGCGACGAGCTCTCACCGAGAAGGATCTTGGTTTTGTCTTTGTCCTAGCCATACTAAAGGCGAATAGACGTATAAGTGCCTGATGATGAAAATTCCCTCTAAAAATGCAATGGGGCACCAACGTACTAACGGCATTAGTACGATGTCCCTCGAAGTTCCGTTGGGTGCTCGCTCAAGTATCCTTTTCTGCCCAGTTCGCTCATAAGGGTCACAACACAAGTTTAACACTTTTGGAGAACGCTGACGCCGAAGGCGTCAATCTCTCCGGTATGGCAGGGTAAAAGACCTAAACGCGTAGATTAGACCTGTTGGTGAAGCAAATACATGAAAGGTTCAACCCAGCAAACAAAACAAGACAAAACAGAACGAAAATTTTATAAGTTTTCAATTTTAAACTTTTTTTTTTTTTTTTTTCACTTTTAAGGATTTTTATTTGATTTTCAAATTTTATAATTTTTATTTGGTTTTTGATTTTCAAGTTTTTAATTGTTTTTCAAATTTTCAAAAGGAGTTTTAGCTGGACTTCAGGTAAAACAAGTCAAGGTGAAGTGGCCCTCATGAAAACATCAGGTAAATGAAACACAAGTAAAACTACACAGGAAAGTCATGAAACTGAAGTGTGAGAGATACAGGTCCGTAAGTTAACGAATGTTAAGTGGCCGCCAAAAGGAGAGAGGCTCTAGGCCTCCGCTTGTTGCGAGAGTCAGTATGATCGTAGGGTTGGAGAGCAATTATTTCTGGGTTGTAATGATTATCAACGTTAGCGTAGAATTTCGTGGAGATTTTGCCTATAAAATCGGTTAGTTTAGGGATATTGAGGTCATTTCGGAGATCAGCTGTCCGCCAAAACCACCGAGCCCTGGTAATATGCCGGCGAATGATCTTATTTTGCAAGATCTCAAAAAAGTTAAGGGTGGTGGGACAGGTACTACCCCAAATGGGGGACGCGTAAGTAATGATTGGCCTCAGGAGAGTCTTGTAGAGAAGAGCTTTGTTGGCAGTGCTCAGGGGGGATTTTCCCCACATTAACCATTTGAGGTTGTAGGTAGCCTTCCTGATTTTATCCTTGATGTAAAGAAAGTGCGCGGACCAAGTTAGTCTCGCGTCTAGGACAACACCCAAGTATTTGGTGGTCCTGGCCCAGGGCACACTCTGGTTGTAGAGTGTAATGTGTGCAGGGGGTTGCCGGTTTGATCTGTTAAACATGACCGCCGCACTCTTGCCGACGTTAACATCAATTTGCCAGCAGTCCATCCATTTTTCAATGGCATGAACGTATGTTTGTAGAATTCGGACAGCCGAAATTGGCTTCCGCTCCCTGCACATAATGACCGTATCGTCCGCGAACAAGGCCGTTAGGCACTCGCCACTCAGCGGCACGTCGTTCATATAGATGTTGAATAATAACGGTCCAAGGACCGAACCCTGGGCCGTACCTGCCATGATGGATCGTCTGGATGAATTCGCTCATAAGGGTGTGAGTGGGTTTCCGGCTCGCTGACACCTCACTCCAGTTTCCCTTCTAGCTCAATGGCATATACTCGGTGGTCGATCTCGAGACCGAGACGCTGACCACTAGGCTCCCCACAGCCCCCAGGTTAAGGGCAGTCGGATGGCTGTATCTCGCCCGTGATAATTTTATTAACTTTAGGAACATTTTTCTCATTAGCTATATGAGATGTAATAATGAAATCGTTTTTCGGCTGCCTATTTCTAACCGACTGGTACTGGTTTCATTTGATTGATAGCTCAGGTGTAGCTTTCGTCACTTGTCTAGGGTTTTAAGTTATAAAGCATAACTGGCTGTGTTTAAGCTCCTGATTGAGAGTACAAATAGACAGCTAGAAGCAACAAACTTACCTGCCTCAAAAATTTCACCGCGATGATTAAAATGCCGAATTCCTTACATCTATTACAACGACGTATTATAAAATGGTGAGTTATTTATATTTGTATGTATCTTGTTATTTGAAATAGAAAACTGATTTCTCAAACAAATACTTTTATCCTCGCAAAAAAAAAAAAAATCCTTCAAACTCTCAACCAGCGCCATCCTAACCCTATTTAGCATCAGCTTTTTTTTGTTAATTCCTAGAATAAGAAGCGGGTGCAGTTTCTTCTTTTTATTAACTGAGAAAATGTAACGAATGGAACTACAACAGTTTTCTGTAAAATTACATCTCAGTTTGTCAAAAGAATCCTTGTGTCTGTAAACAGATAAAATGTGGAACCGGCGATACAAATGCACCTGTTGAGAACAGATTTTTCTGTTTAATTTTCAATGCAGTGTTTTGTTAGTTTAAAAAAAATATTATTTTTATTTTGTGTGGGTTAGCTAGTTTTCCATTTTAAATTTTTTTAAACGATTATCTTGAATAAAGTGTTTTAAAAAAGAAAATGTCATAAGTGTAAATTTATGGTTTCCTACCAGATCGTCCCATTTTATTAAGTGTTTGAATATAATAAAAAAGAAAGGAAACTTTGATATTTTTATATAAATTAGATTTGCTTAAGGCAGGGCTCGAAATTAGCGGGTGCACCGTGCACCTAAAAAGAAAATTGTGCACATAAGTTTTCAACTTGGGTGCACAACGTGCACCCAAGTTCCGAAAGTCGCGAAACTCTGGTGATCCGAAAGCCGCGAAACTCCGGCGATCCGAAAATCGCAAAACTCCGGCGATCCGAAAATCGCACCTGGCTTAAAAAGTTAATTTCGAGCCCTGGCTTTAGGATTTTCTAAAGATTGGTGAGTTAATAAACACTTTTTTCTGTAGATCAATGATAACTTGTCGATTTCGTTGCAGAACAAAAGGGAATTTTGTGTTTCAAGATTTCTGTTAATTTTTAAAAAATACTAGAAGAAATGCCTGAAAATAACTTATTTTCCTCAAAGAAAAGAAAAATTATATACACTAGTAACAGAGAAGTTAAGTGTACTGCAAGGAAATTAAATGTCATGTATATTCAAAAAGAACAAATGTGTTTAAATTAAAATTTGGCACTGTTTAGGACTGGAAACTGTATCGCACTGATACTGTTACTCAGAACCGATTACACATACTATTCATTACCTTAGAAAGAAAAATGGCCTTTATCTAGTTTTAATCACAATTTTTAACTCCAAACTTGACCATTTTTTTTCTTTAAAAGATATAATGAATAGACTTTATCGTTTGCTAAATCTGTTTTAAGTTCGAAGAATAATGATGTAATTTTTTTGCTGTAGAAATAGAAAAGAAACTTATCATAATATCATTTAACTTAACATTATTTGAAAATATATTTTTATGGGGAAAAAAGAGCGTTCTGTGTCATTCTTTGCGCTTTCTTAAAAAAACATTTTCCATAATTACCCTTTTACAAAAACTTTCTTTAACAATTTCAACTAATACTTATTTTTTGTTTGTTAAATTGTAGAATTAGTATTCAGTATAATGAAGTGATGTTTAAATGATTTTTTTTATGTAAAAAAAACCTCTATCACATCTTTCTTAATACATATATAATGAACCATTGAAATGGAATTACAATGGTTTCATTATTAATACATACATAATGAACCTTTGAAAGAACTATTGCGACTTATACTATATCATTCCAAACTGATTTATATCTTGTTTTTCAAGTTTGTTTTTATTTAAATAAAGTTTCTTGCGTGCTTGACGAATTGGCAACAGCGGAAATATTGAATAAAATGGAATTTTCCTGTTATTTAGTTTTATATTATTTTTTTTTTTAAATTTGGGATATTGCCTTGCCTGATTTTTTGCTTCAATATGACGTATCTCATTTGTTTGTGAGACTTGTGGTTCGTTCTGTGAAAGTGCGTGACCAACAGGTAGACGGACATAGTCTTTATCCAATTAAGATCCCAGAAAAAAATACCTTAAATATTTAGTTTTATTTTTAGTTTACTATACTTATGACTTTAGTAAAAGACAAAAACACAAATAAATTACACTTTTTTTAAATTTTAAATATGCTAATTATCATGTCTCCAAACATTGGGTCTTTAGGAGCATAAAGCATCTAACTATCTTGTCACCAATTGGGTTCACTTGTTCATTATGAGCATAAAGCTTGATGTTAGAGGAATATATACCATTTACTTGTGATGGAATTCATAAAAACGGTTTTTGTTTTGTAAGCACAAGTAAAGGTCACATTTGATACATTTTACTCGTGTTTTTCCTTGACATCTTGAATTACGACACCTCATTTGTTTTGGTAGCTTGATGTGTTCCGGAAAGTGACTAATTCTTTCGTACCTTGAATCATTTACCGGCAGAGGAATGACTTTACAGGCAGATGACTCATTCTCTACATGGTAGAGATTTACTGTACGGTCCCCCTTGGCGAACTTTCCAAAATAGCGCCAAAATACGGACTTTTGGCGACTTAAAAAAAAACGATTCAAAGAAAAGATCGTATGGGAATATTTCTTATGAAAACTCAACCAACGGTCCGATAGGGTTGCCGGAAAACGCATCGGTGCGAAGTCATAGAATTCGAATCTTCAGTCGAAGTCAGACAGGTTGCCATAAAAAATTATTTATCGCCAAATCCGAAGACATTGCGCCAAGGGGGACCGTACAGTAAATCTGATCCCTCTACATTATTGAATTCCTGTTTTATTCAGCTTTTTGGTATATTAAACTTGAAATGAATCAATTGAAGTCCGTTCTTTCTTTGTTCAGGGTTGTTATGATTTTACCCGACCCGAAAAAACCCAGATGGTTTTTTCAAAAAAAACACTTGAAAAAAACCCATCAAAAACCCAAGTGGGCAATTAAACTTAAAATTGCCTTCACTGAAAAATTAAGTAAAAACTTTTTATACATCCAAAATATATACATTTCATATCCTTTTTAATTAATAGTTTAGTATTATTCTTAATATACATTTACATTTTTGTACCTTCAATTTTAAAATGCATTTACAAATTTAAATTTATACTAATTATTTAACAATTAAATATAACAAATACATTTTTTAAATTCTAATTTAAATTTCTATCGTTACAATATTCCGGATTATATAATTTTACACATACAAACAAACAATACTTGGTTCTAGACAATACATTTATAATTTAAATATAGATTTATCTAACAACTATATGCAATTATTTTTAATTGTTCTAATTTAAATTCCATCATTCTGACTATCTCTCTCAAGATGTTCAGTTAGTTAAAAATTGTGATGTATAGATAAATGTTAAAACTTCCCTAAATAAATCACAAAATTCTGAAAAGACATCCAAAATACTGAAAAACCATAAACCCTGAAAAAACCCTATAACCCGAAAAACACTGAAAAAACCCCAAAAACCCAAGTGGGTTGGGTTTTCATGAAAAAACCCGGTTTTTAACAACCCTGCTTGTGTTGCCTTGCAGTGACGGATATGTACTGTATCCATCTACTACATATAGCCATGTCCAAAAAGTGAGCAAACACACTCCAAATTTTATTTAATTTTTTAAAAACAATTTTGCGCTTTTGTGATTCTAATTCTTACATCAGTTTCAAGGTCTTTATCGATTGTGGCACTAAAGTATGTGAATCTATTTACATCTTCAACTTGGCCACTTTCCAGCAATATATCACATTTATTATTTTCATTTATTCTCATTGTTTTAGTTTTCATTCTGTTTATATTTAAGCGAACACTCTTGGAATATTTTTCAAAAATAAATGTTTTTTGTTGTAGATCTTCCACTTTGCTTGAAAACAGTACAATATCGTCCGCAAAATCCAGATCTTCCTAAACTGTGGTAAATTTCCATCGTATTCCTATCATTTTATCTCTAATATAATATTCTAAGCTTAAGGTTTCCGTAATCAGTTTTTTTTTGCGAGGATGGGTGATTAGAACCTTCGCTCAACCTTCCCCATTTATCCGGGCTTAGGACTGGCATAGGAAGAGTAAGCTCTGCCTAGGGCTAGGTTTATAAATATTATTAATATACTGTTTTATTTGGAAGGCTGTGGAAGTTGAAGAAAGTTTCTTCAACATTGTCAACCCTGCACACCTGGTTGATCGAATCTAGTTTTTGAACCAATCAAATGCATAGATGACTGCTTTCGTCACAGACTAGATACTTTGTAATTTTAAATCATGTGTAGATTCAGTCAACTTTGCTGAGCAAATATCAATTTCGGCCAAACATGAGAAGGAAGTTCTGTGTGAATGTCCAAAAATAGCTATCTGTTCAACTTCGGGAAGTCAAAATTTAGATAAAAGTTAGAGATCAAGTTATGTATATATATGTTGTTAATTCAATTTTCACAATGCTCTTTGATTTAGTAATATTAGATAGAGGAAGAGTATTATTTAATAATAAATATTTTAAAATAATAATACTCTTCTAATAAATATTTTTTTATAGATTTTTAAAAATCGACAAATTCTCTCTATATATAAATTCTCTCTCTCTATTTGGCACTAAGAACTAACCTGATTATTAACTATTTGGTTGCAATTTTTTCTAAAATATTGTAATTTTTTTTATGTTTCAGATTAGAAGACTATCTACAGATTGCTCCTGCCATGAACAATTCCTCTCCCGCACCATACTATTTAATTGGTCATTTCAAGCTGGTTTTTAAAAGAATCCTTTAAAAAGATTTTTAAAAAAACTCCCATATTTGCTTTCAAAATCAGTGTTTTCTTTTATCAATTTCATATTATTATTCATAGAAAGAAAATAACATTTTTAATTGCTCTGGAAAATTATTTGCATGTCTTTTAAAATGCATTCGAAATTAGCTGATGTTAAATTCTAAGCATTGACTTAAAAAACATAGATTAAAATCATCATCAAGATTCCAATTATAAAAGAAAAATTTTGTTAAAAGTAGACATCGGGCCTTAAGTCAATATTATATACAAAAAAAATCATGGAAAAGTACCCAAAAAAGAATGGTAGATGTAATAAGACATTTAAAACCAATCATGATTTTCAAAAGCCTTACATATTGCATGATACTAAATCATGGCCATCAGCCTGTAGAATGTTTTCTAAATTATTTCATTCAGAACAACTGCCTAAATGGTGTCAAGAGGCAGACACTAAAGAAAACTTGCAAACCACTGGAGTGCAATCTGAAGCATTACATTCAGTGAAACCATATAAATGTCACAAAGATGCACTTACTGTACAAAAACCGAACAACTCTGTAGTACCATTTGCAACATTTCACTCAGTGACACCATTTAACTGTCATCAGGATACACTTACAGCACAAAAACCAAACAACTCTGTAGTGCCATCTGCAACATTTCACTCAGTGACACCATTTAACTGTCATCAGGATACACTTACAGCACAAAAACCAAACAACTCTGTAGTGCCATCTGCAACATTTCACTCAGTGACACCATTTAACTGTCATCAGGATACACTTACAGCACAAAAACCAAACAACTCTGTAGTGCCATCTGCAACATTTCACTCAGTGACACCATTTAACTGTCTTCAGGATACACTTACAGCACAAAAACCAAACAACTCTGTAGTGCCATCTGCAACATTTCACTCAGTGACACCATTTAACTGTCATCAGGATACACTTACAGCACAAAAACCAACACTCGTAGTGCATCTGCAACATTCACTCATGACACCATTAATTCTTCAGATACACTTACAGCCAAACAAAACCTGTAGCCATCTGCAACTTACTCATGACACATTACTGCTCAGACACACTACAGCAAAACCTCATCTCGTAGTGCCATTTCGATTCATCCTGCACCATAACGCATTTACATACCATATATGTCTGTAGTGCCTCCTGCAGCATTTCATTCAGTGCAACCATATAACTGCACACTAACTGTACAAAATCCATACACCTCTGTAGTGCCATCTGCAGCATTTTATTCAGTGCCTGTGCCACCATATAACTGTCATCAAAATATACTCACTGTACAAAAGCCATACATCTGTGAAATGCCTTCTGAAGCATCTACTTTAAAAGAACAATCTAAAAGTCCTGAAGAGACATATACCAAACAAAGTCCATGCATTAGTGAGGTCCGTTCCGAAGCATTTCATTCAGGGGAAGAAACTAAATATGGAGCGACACAAATTGAACAAAATCCAAGCATCTGTGAAGTGCATTCTGAAGTATTGAATTCTAAGGATCAACAAAATTGTAATTTAGAAGCACAAACTGATGTCAAACCTTACATTATTGAAGTGCGTTCTGGGTCATTTGATTTAGAAGAACAATCTAAGAGCCAACTAGTTACACAAGCTGACAAAAATCCATTCATCAGTAAAGTATTACCCATCACCTTTCCTTTAGCAAACCCACTTAAAAGCCATCTAGTAACCTATTCCAAGCATAGGCCATTCACCTGTCAATTATGTTATCTAGGATTTCAGAAAGAATCCACGCTATTGAAACACCAGAGAATTCATACGAAAGATCATGGAGAGACACATACTGAACAAATTCCATCCAGTGAAGTTCATTCTGCAGCATTGAATTCTCAGGATCAAAGTTTTGATTTCGAGACACATAATAAAGACCCATACATCAGTGAAGTTAATTCTGTGGATCAACAAAAGTATATTTCAGAGACACATACTGAAGTTAAGCCATACATCTGTGAGGTGCAATCTGGGGAACTGCATTTGATAGAACAATCTAAATTTTCTCAACAGACACATACTGAGGAAAAGCCACACCTTGGTGAAGAACCTTCTGCGGATCCCCAAAATTATAATTTAGAAATGCATACTGAAATTAATCCACAAATCAGTGAAGTTTGTTCTCAAATATTCAATTCTAAGGATCAACAAAATTCCTATTTAAAGATGCAAGATAAAGAAAAGCCATATATCGTTGAATCTTGTTCTGAAACATATTCTGATGATCAACCTAAAAGTCATCTAGATACACAAATTGAAGTGAAACCATGCATCGATGAAGTACGCTCTGGGACATTCACTTTTAACAAACAATGTGAAAAGCACCTAGCTACAGGAACTGATAAAAATCCAACCATCTATAAAAAATTTCCTGCAAAGAAGCCACTGAAAAGCCAGCTAAAGACCCATTCTGAAAAAAGACCATACACTTGTGAAGTGTGTAACTTGGCATTTTGTCAATTATTCACCCTAATAAAACATAAGAGGGTTCATAGTGGATCAAGACCCCACAGTTGCAAAGATTGTCGCCAAACATTCACTACAAAGGAGCACCTTGAGTTTCACATGTTGAAACATGCTGTTAATGAAGTGGAACATGCTTCCGAAATAGCTCAACCTGATAATGCAAGCAGAATAACCGAGAAGATAGAACACTATACTTGTGAAGAATGCAACAAGCAATTTGGCACTTTATATTCCCTGAAAAAACATTTGAAAGTACATCATAAGAAATCATTTGTCTGTGAAGCGTGTAAGAAAGCATTTGTAAATATTGCGAAACTTAACGAACATTTTAAAAAGCATGCAGAGAAAAAGAAGCATGTCTGTGACATATGCGGCGAAAGTTTCATTGACAAATCTTCTCTTAAAGAGCACTTTAAAGAGACACACACTGAAGACAAGCCATACATCTGCGAAGTATGTGGTATGGCATTTAGGATTAAACAATCCATGAAAAACCATGCCAAGGTGCACAATGTTGTAAGAAAAATGTATATATGTGAAGAGTGCAATAAGGAGTTCACAACTACGCGGGGCCTTAAGGACCATCTAAAGAGACACCGAGGTGAAAAAAATCATGTTTGTGTGGAATGTGACAAAGCTTTTATTAGTAATCTTGAGCTTAAGAAGCACTTGGTAGTGCATACAGGCGAGAGGCCTTTTATCTGTGAATTTTGTAAAAAGGCTTTTGTGTGCAAAACCCACCTCAGGACACACTTATTGCTGCACACTGGAGAAAAACCGCACACTTGTGAGGTGTGCAACGAGGGATTTAATCAGAAAGTGTTGCTGCGAAGACACATGAAGAAACACGCAGCAGTGTAACGAAAATTCAAAAAGACTCTTGGTTTCATGGATAAGGTATCAATATAGCTTAAAAAATGGAAAAATTGATCGAAATGTGTGTTTTGATATTTTCGCATTAAAATATTATCTGATTATCTATCTTTCAAGAGGTAAAAGTAGATTTGTTGTACTGGAACTAGTTTTTGGTTTTCAGGCAGTCTTTCTTGTAAAGGCAATTCTATTGTCAAAAATCTTACAATGAAAACCTTGAACTCACTTTCTCAAGAACAAATTTTTTCATAATATGCTTGCACTCTGAACATGATATCCCAAATTAATATGCTTTGGTTTAAAAAATTTTAACTGCATTTTAAAGAGTATGAATCAGGGCATGGGGCCATGTACTTTTTAACAATTATAACAAATCGTAAATTTTTTACCAACATTTAAAAAATTAAATTATTAAAACAAATTCATATTTTAAAGCTTTCCATTTCAAACTATCATAATTGAATAACCATTTAAACGCTTTTATTAGAAAAACCTTGCATTTGAATGAGATGTTTCTTAGTTTTTAAATGTTTTGGGTTGCTTTTATGGACATTTCTAACCTCTTAATTAGATTACCTAGTTGTTGGCGCAGTATGGCCTTAGATGCCCTTGCGCCATAAATCCCAAACATCCATAATTGAATAACTACTTTGTCTAGAGCTTACATTTTAGTAGGTCACATGCATTGATATTCACTATTTTCTTTTCTGCAAAAATTATGTGAAACAAGTAATTTCAACTATTGTTATGGTGTTCACAATTTGGCACACTTAAATTAATTGCTAATTAATTTATTATCTAATATCTTTTTTATTGCAGTAAAGTATTTTTATGTACCTGATCTTCTCACACTGTTTGGAAAAGTATCTCAAAAGTTAAAGAAAAAGTTGTCTAAGGTATATGGATACCCCGAGTCAGAACAAACTAAGTAAGTTGTAGACTCTATCACCATGTCTTGGTCTGTGGAACGGTGCTCATCTCTGTTTTTGTAGCCCATTACTCTTGAGGCGTTAATTCTAGTTCATTTCGATGGCAAGTTTTAGCTAAGAACCACCCAGTTAATTACTACCAGATCCCATGGCTACAAATAAGAAAATGGAATAATCAGAATCACACTTTGTTCAATCTGCCTTTATATGCCAAAAAATGTCAGAGACTTTCTTAATATATTCTCATTGAAGTTATGATGTGCATTGATAAATTGGAATTCTATTTATGTACTGATTGAACTTTAGTAAATAAATAGAGTCAGGTTTTTTTAGGTATCCTTTTTATTTTAATTTCCAAATGCAATATAAATTATTAGACACACTGCAAGATTTCATGTAAAATATTAATTACCGGGTGATATTGTACCGTTTTATTATTTTAAATTGATTTGTTTTTTATTTATATATTATCCAATCAATTACCGATTTCTTTGACATAAATAAAACAGCATTAATTTAGAAATGCATAAGTTTATTAAGTTTTAAAGAAAAGTGACATTAATGTTAGTAAAAGTCAATATTTAGTTGAGCCACCTTTAGCCGCTATCAAAGCTTTAATTCTGCGGGGCATGCTATCAAAGCAAGACTGTACTGTCTCCTGCATTTGAGGATGATGATTCCACACATAAATAATCTTATAAATAATTAATATAAATTAATCTTAATCATAATTATCTTAAAATAAATACCAATATGTAGTCTACAACAATTCTTTTAAATAAAAATCAATAATATTGTAGTTTAAATATACCATTATTGCATAAAAACTCTTAAGAAACATAAAATTACTTTTTAAAAAATACAGTGCGTCTAATAATTTGTCCAGGGACTGTAGGTGCTACTATAGTCCTTCCAGTTATAGTTTCGAATGCACTTTCTAGTAAACTGTGTGAGCGTCACCGCAATCCCACTCTACTTTGGTTTGGAAAGCAATGATGTTTCCCGCTTAACCACGCAAGGGGGTAGGGGAAGAAAGCGTTTTAGAAGCTTGCATTGTAATCAGAAAGACTATAGTAGTAGCTTTTCTTAGAATTTATTCTGAAAGCTTGTATATAGACAAGGAATCAAGAGATTTGCAGCACAAGTAATGGTTTCCTCAGTCATTTCACTTAGTATGTTTGAAAAGTTGGTTGAGTTGACTTAACGTCGCACTAGTGATACAGAGAGCTTTTGGCGAAGAGTGTTGTGTTTTTCAACCGACGAAGAATTGAAATAATGTCATGCTAAGCTATAGTCGTTAGGATTACAATGCAAGCCTGCTTCCCCAACCAACTTTTGAGGTTTTCCAGGATGGATACGACATAAGCGTCGTTCTAAACCTTCTTTGTTTGAGACAGCTGTGAGGTTAATCGCAACTGCTATCGAAACAGGGTTGTTAAAAACTCGGGTTTTTTCTTAATAAACCAAACCCACTTGGGTTGTTTAAGGGTTTTTCGTAATTAAAAAAAATAATTCCTTCTAATTTTTATATAAATGTACATTTAAATTTAATGAATGTATTGTCTAGAACCAAATATTGTCTGTGTAAAATTATATAGCCTGGGATATTGCATTCAAATTAATTAAATTTAATTGTTATATAATTAGTATACATTTAAATTTGTAAATGTATTTTTAAAATTAAAGGTATAAAATTGTAAAAGTTCATTAAAATTTAATTTATTATAATAAAATATTAACATAATAAAATATTAACAAAAAATGATATGAATTTTTTTTTGTTTGTATAAAAAGTTTTAACTTTTTAAAATTTTCAGCAAAAACAATTTTAAGTTAAAATGCCTGCTTGGGTTTATTGAAGGTTTTTTTTCTGACCGGTTAAAATCATAACAACCCTGTCTCGAAACCCAACAAGGGTGGAGCAATAACAGAAAGAGCGCCCCTCATGCCGTTTCCAGGAAAACCACACAAGTGGGTAGGAGAAGCAGGCTTGCATTGTAATCGTAAGGACTATATACGTGTACTGATATATGCAATAGTTTTGACTAAGCAGTTTTTGTCTATTTTTGCTTGCATATAAGAATTGTGCCTAACTTTTAAGTATACTTTATACATAAAGGGAACTAAACAATTTATGGTTTGAACTATCGTCACATGGGAGCTACACAAATTGGCCCCGGGCTACATTATTTAGAATCACAGTCAAGTGATGAGCTGACACACAACGCAACCTTTTAAGGACGAAATCGTACACAGTTTTAGGATTTTCGAGCATATTTAATGCACACTCCCTATACACACAGGGTATTATTTATCAGACTTTTTGGCTGCACAGATCATTTATAGTTCGGCAGTTATTTTGGCAATGTTTGGGCTTGAACCTGGGATCTTTCTCATGCAAGGCTAGTACTTTACCGTAATTTAGAACCAAACAATTCATAAGAAAATGTAGCTAAGGCAAAATTGTCTGTCACTAGGGTCCTAGTGCTTTTGGAGGTAAAGTAAGTTCTCGTTTTAGAGGGACTGTCAGTCCCATAGAGCTAATGCAGTAGTTTTGAAATCACAACTTTTGAAAAAGAATTGCCTTGCCATGTTCTCCCATTTTCACCAGGTATGGGAATCATCATAACATCAATTTAAAACAAAATTGAAAAGAAAATAACATCCTGTTATTTAATTATTAGTTGATAAAGTTTTTAAATAGTGTCGCTATCTGCTGTATATTTTTTTGACATTTTAAAACTTCAAAATATATAATTAAATAACATTTTCATTTCAAATTTGTTTCATTTTGATGTTATGTTGATTCCCATACCTGGAGAAAACGTGTTAATATGGCAAAGTAATACTTGTGCGGAAGTTGTTATTCCAAAACTAATGCATTAGCTCTATGGGACTGACAGTCCCTCTTAATAAAGAAATACATACTGTTTAAGTTATGCAGTTAATATTTTCTTATAAATTTATTTAATAAGACAATTTTATTAATTATATAATAAGTTGTGCAGAAGAAAAATTTATAAGATAATATACTACTTGAAAACAACAGTATATGACAGCTTTTGAAATCATTAATTTTTAAAAGTACTAAAATAAATTAACAGAGCCCACACCTAATTTTTTAAAAAATATGTATAGTTTAACTATATATATTTTAATATCAAGCATAATAATTAAAAATGAATGATTCTGTTTGCATATGATACAAGAATTTTGAAAATAATACTAAATATTCAGTGAAGTGAGTACATTTAAAAGGGTTTCAGTTTTATTTTAAAAAAATACATAACAGTAGCCAATCTGTAATTAGTCAAATCTATATAAAAAGCATACATATTAACAACAAATTTATCCTCGTAGCTTTTAAACAACTACTAAGCATATCCAGTGTTTAAGCAAAACATTATCATAATTATCTGATTTAAAAGTTTATATGTACCAAGATTCATTTATAAGACATAAAATAGAGCATGTAAATTATGAAGTAATAGAAAATTGAAGTAGGTCTATGCCTGGCCTTTTTATGTTTTAAGTTTCATTTAATATTACAGCCATAGGTTGTTCACTCTAAACATATTTCAGTGCAGGTCATAATTAAGAGGGATTATCAGTCCTATACTAATGCATTAGTTTTGGAATCACAAATTTCCCAGAAGTATTGCTTTGCCATGTTAGCCCTTTTTCCCCAGGTATGGGAATCAACATAACATCAAAATGAAAATGTCATCAAGTTATTTAATTATATATTTTTGAAGTTTTAAATGCCCCAAATGCACAGCAGATGGCGATACCATTTTAAAACTTTATCAATTAATAATTAAATATGTTATTTTCTTTTCAATGTTATGATGCTTCTCATATCTGATGGAATTGGGATAACATGCAAAGCAATTCTTTGGTAAAAGTTGCAATTTGAAAACTAATGCATTAGCTCTATGAGACTGACAGTCTCTCTTAAGTTAGTTTGACAAGATCTAGCAAATAGTTGAGCAGTGAAAATTCGGCACATAACCTGCAAGTATAGTATATTGGGTTCGGTTGAATTAACGTCACACTAGAGATACATGAAATGCGGTATATGGCAACACTCACCTCGTTTCCTGGAAAACCACACAAGGGGGTTGGGGAAGAAAGTGATTTCAAAACTTGCATTATAATCAGGACCATAAAAAGTGATACTAAAAAATATCAGCATTCTAGTCTCAGCATGGAAAAAAGGGACAATAAGCAGAAAAAGTTTTTATGTAGGATAAATTTGTCTCACATATACAAATCCAACTTCCATTATCATTATTTTTTTATAACACTAAGCATATAAGTTTGTTCAAATATTGAACAAATACTTTGCGAGAGTAAGGACAGTGGCGGATTCAGGTTTGAGGACGCCCGAGACGATATGGCGCCCTTTTTCTTTTGTAACAATATATATATATACGTACACGCGTGTGTGTGTGTTATATTACAACTTTTGGCGCCCCTCGAAATTTGCCGCCCTAGGCCCGGGCCTCACGTGCCTAAGCCTAAATCTGCCTCTAAGTAAGGAATGGTGTACAACTTTATGAACTTATATATTATTTCATAACAAATTTGTATATGAGACAAGGTTGGTAAAAAAGGGCAAACTAGCATTGTTTTTTAAAATTATCAATTTGAAAATAGGTTTCAGCATCATCTTACCAAATTCCACTGCTCAACTGGTACTAGTTCTCTCCAGGTCAGTGAACACTTATACTTTAAGGGGAGTCGGATGGTTCCATCTCGCCATGTTAATTTATCTTACTTTAGGGAACATTTTTCTCAGAAACTATATGAGATATCATTATAAACTTTTTTATAGTTTGTTCCTTACATATAGCTCTGATTTCAACTGAGAATATTTCAAAGTATAAAAAAAAATACTTTCACAGTGATATTTGAATAAAGAAATTAAAATATGTATTAAAAAACACAAATCGAACAACAAAAATCGAATTTAAAGTTTTTTAGCAGAAATATTTAAAACTCATCAGTTTAAATCAAAGAGCTATATGTAAGGAACAAAATATTAAAAAAAAAGTTCATAATGATATCTCGTATAGTTCCTAAGAAAAATGCTCCTAAAATTAGGAAAATTAACATGTGCGAGATAGAACCATCCGACTCCCCTTAAGTTAATATGATAGTGTTGTTTTCGGATAGTGTTCCGAAAACAACACTATCTTCCCCCAATGTTAATCTATGGGAACATTGGATAGTTTTTTGTGACTAGCACCCACAGCAAATTTGAATGCTAGTTATGAAAAATTCTATCCAATTTCTCCATAGGTTAACTTTGGAATAGTTAGTTTCGTTTTTCGACATTAATGTTCCCAAGTGTTTTACTTCAACATAACTTAACAATTGTAATATACAGTCAGAGCGAACAATAAATTTTATTGGCCAAAATTAGCTGACAAAAAAACGCTGACTAATCATCATTATAAAAATCTCTGATATTTTTAATTGTTTCAGATGTCTTTTTATTTAGTGGATGCTAGTTATGAAAAAATCAATCCAATTTCTAAATAGGTTAACATTTGGGAAGTTAGTTTCATTTTCGGAAATTCATGTCCCCTTATTGATTCATCCTGCACATTGAAAACTATTGGAATACGAAAATATCATGGAAAATAAATTTGTTTTACTAAACCTGTAAGTATTAAAAAAATAGTGTCCACTTTTTTATTTTGAGAAAAAGTCTCACTGCTGTTTGTCTTTGGCGGCATGCGTCCTCAGGTGCTTCCGGAGAACAGACTTATATTTAAATGCCCTGCCGCACACTTCGCAACTGTGGGGTTTCTCATCAGTGTGCACCATCAAGTGTATCTTGAGGGACTCTTGTCTTCTGAAACCCTTCTCGCAGATGGTGCAAAAAAAGCAGATGTCCGTCGTCACTCCCGCATGCACCTTTGAATGTCGTTTAAGTGAGGATTTTTGCACAAATGAATGCTTACACACCTCACAGACAAAGTTTCTTTCGTTTCTGTGAACTTTCAGATGATAAGTCAGGTCATTGCGCATTCGGAATGCCCTGTTGCACAACTCACAGACATGTGGTTTTTCACCCGTGTGCCACGTGGAATGGTTTTTAAGGCCTTTCTTGGTCTTGAAGGTCGAACCACACACCTCACACACGTACGGCCTCTCTTCAGTGTGCGCTTCTTTAAAGTGGTCGATACGAGAATATTTGTCGATGAATCTCTGGCTGCAGACGTAACAGACATACCTCCTCTCCTCAGGATGTTCTTTCAGGTGAATGTTAAGGGATGATTTTTTGACAAATTTTTCGTTGCAATATTTACAGCTGAAAGGCTTTTCCTCAGAGTGCATTTTGAGATGTGCTCTAAGGCCCTCTTTTGTAATAAATTTTCCATTACAAATTCTGCACTCGTAAGGTGTTCCTTTTAAGTGTGTCAAAGCGTGCCGTCTGAGCGTTGGAATATGATCAAATAGTTCTTTGCACACTTCACATGGGAATGACTTTTTAACATGCTTTTCTTGGTGTTTTTTAAGCTTACTTTCAGTACCACATCCTTTGTTACAAACATCACAAGTATAATGAGTTAAACAATGTTGTTTGAGTATTGAAATGTGATCAAATGTTTGTTTGCAAACTTCACATGTGTATGGCTTTATAACGTGTGTTTCAAGGTGTTTTTTAAGTTTATCTTCATTAATAAATCCTTTCTTACAGACGTCACAAGTGTGATGGGTTAAACAATGTTTCACAAAGTCACGTTTTCTAGAGTACTTTTCGTCACATAAATCACAAGCATATTTCTTTTTTCTAACATACTTAAACGCATGCTGTTGCGACTTTTCCCCAATGGGCAAACTTATCGCACAATAAATTCTTCGATGTTCAAAAAGGCCAAAAGGAGTTTGGAATACCTTATAGCATTTATTACAAGTATGACTAACCTTCTTAGCATGTATTTTGTGAACCAATTTGCGAGCATGTATTTTGTGAGCTAATTTGCGAGCATGTATTTTGTGAGCCAATTTGCGAGCATGTTCCGTTTTATTGGTATGTTTCAACATGTGACACTGAAGGTGCTCTTCTGTAGTAAATGCTTGGAGACACTCATGGCAGCTGTAGGGTTTCTCCCCAGTATGAATCCTCTGGTGCTTTATTAGGGTAGATTCTTGCTGAAATCCTATGTGACACAATTTACAGGTGAATGGCTTATTTGTAGAATCTGTCACTAGATAGCTTTTACGTGCCTCTGTTGAAGGAGGTGTTACAGGAAACAAATTACTGATGAGTGGATTCGTATCACTTGGTGTAACTCCGTGGCATGTAGGTTGTTCTTCTAAATCGAATACTCCAGGTGAGACCTTAGAATGTGTTTCTAAATGACATTTAAATTGTTCCTCTGAATAAAATGCTTCAAAACATACTTCACAGACATATGGTTTCACTTCAGTTTGTGTGTCTAGGTGACTTTTAGGTCGATAGTCGGAACTAAATGCGACGGATCGCACTTCAGTGATATATGGTTTAACTTCAGTATGTGTCTCTAAATGACACTTGAATTGTTCTTCCGAATTAAATGCCTCAGAACATACTTCACAGATATATGGTTTCACTTCAGCAATACCATGCATTAAGTGAGGCTTTTTAAATGCTTGCTTAGATTTAAGTGTCCCGTTGCATCGACTATACTTTTTTGTGTTTTTCTCCATGATTCGGCGTTAGCAAGTAACCTTTGGGGGGAGAAAGTCTAATTTTAAATTTTCATTCACTATTGGAGTGCTGATTCTGATTTTCTTAGGTTACATATGTGTGACCGGTCCATTTCAGTTTCAATACCCAGAAACATTTAAGGTGCAATTTCTTCAATAGTAATGAAAAGCGGGTCATTTTGCAAATAATTGGCTCTGTATTCTGAAACAAAAGAAAAGGTACTTAATGAGTTTCCTTAAGTGTTAAACTAACAATAATTGTTCATCAGGTAAATTTCTAGTTGAGGATATTACCTGATTTGGTAACTTTTGAAAGAATGATTAATTTTTTTGAATAAAAAAAATACTAAATGAACAAATATTAATAATAAGGAATACTTTTTATTAAAAAAGGTATACATGGCTATTTTAAAAGTTATGAAATTGTAGTATATAGCTAATCAACTATAAATATAGTCACTATGCATACAAATAACAGTTCACAATACTTGAATACCTTAAAAAAAAATATACTTTAACACCATATGAAAGAAATGTTTTTTTCTAACGCAACTAATGTAAGTTTTTCTTAGTTAAAATTCCTAGTTACTGGTGGGACATTGCTTGCTGGCTTTTATATTGTCATAAACTCTTTTTCCAGCTGGAAACCACTAACGATAGCTGAGAGACTGCATTTTTAAACTAAATTGAGTTCTTGGGCAGGTAACGTTTAGAGCATAAAGTCTAAAAAAATGCAGGATTTCCTAATGCCTTCTTTTCCTTCGATTGTTGTCTTACTCAACAGAAGAAGATACTTACATTGCGTGTATAGCCACTTTCAATCCCCTTCTTTTTTTTGCCTAGTTGTCAGAAAAAATATATTACTTTTTAAAAATGTCTTCAAAATTCATAATTTGTCGCCAACTCAGGAGACACGATTTTACCACATTTTGCGTTGTTGTTTTGAGTTGCTCTGTTGTTTTCTTATGCTCTTTTAAACATGGATCATATCCTTTTAGCTAGGCATACATGGAGAGACAGGACATGTAAACCTTCGCCACTGTTCCTCCAAGAAGCATTTTCACTTATCAGTGATTGGTTGTGTGTGCCTATGTGACATGCCAAACCAATCTCTGATGAGTGAAAATGCTTTACCTTTAAGGAAAAGTGGTGATGTTTGAAGAAGATTCACATGTCCTGTTCCTTCTTCTATGCCTAGATTTTCACATTTAGGATGCAGAAAATACATGTTTAAAACAGCATTAGAAACTAACAGAGCAACTTGAACAGCTCAGAAGAAATGAAAACACAAAAGGTAGTCATCAGTGTCCTCTTCATCCTTTTTTAAAAAAACTTTTACGGTTGCCATAAAAATCACGCAGAATAAACTAATTATCGATGAAGTGCTACGACATAATGGACACTCGCAAATTAGAGATTTGCATTATGTTGCCAAACAACGAAAATGCCTAAATGTGGTAAACATTCGACTTTATATTTCACACAACTTGATACAACAAAATAGGTATAGCAACCCCACGTTAAATTTTCAAATACGCCAATGAACAGACCGTCCATTTTATTGTAGCTGTATAGTACCTTATCGCTTATTAACTGTGTCACCAAATTTCAAAAAAAGGATCAGATTTACTGTACGGTCCCTCTTGGCGCGATTTTTTCGGATTTGGCGATAAATAATTTTTTCTGGCAACCTGTCCAGGTCTGACTTCGACTGAAGATTCGAATTCTATGACTTCGCACCGATGACGTTTTCCGGCAACCCTATCGGACCGTTGGTTGAGTTTTCATGAGAAATATTCCCATACGATCTTTTCTTTGAATCGTGGTTTTTAAAAAAAAAGTCGCCAAAATATGGACTTTTGGCGGGATTTTAGAAAGTTCGCCAAGGGGGACCGTACAGTAAATCTCTACCTTCAAAAAAATATCGCTGTGTACACACTATAGGATATACCCAAGGTTCTTAAGTTCACGTCCAAAAAAAAAAGTTTAAAAGTACTTCTAGTTGTTATATAATGATTAAAAAAAGATCGGTTACCTTACAACACTAGTTTAGGCGATTACGTCACCAAACCGACTTGAGTTCGTAAAGATCACCAAAAAGAACATATAATTAAACTCACTTCTTCATAATTTTAAAGTTTTAAAATTAACTAGGCTTATAAATATTCTTTTAAGGTATATTTAGGCACATCCCACGTCTAAAAATTGGAAATCCATTTGTGCTTACTGGTCTGGAACATCTACGATTTACGGATTTATCCTGATGTTTGGTTAGGATGCGTATTTTTCGTAGTCTTCGATTTGCCATAATTTTTTATGAGGCGTTTTGTTTTATTGTTTGCAAGAAGAAATATCTTATTTTGCCATTGAATTTTTTTTTGTTGTTGATCGAACACAGATTACTTATATTTCTAGCGTTGCTATGCACAATAAAATATTAGTATGTGATATTAACTGTGTTAAAATACATGAAAAAAGGGAAAAAAGCTAGAAAATAACTATTGCGTTGGGTTATGAGTAGCCTAGTGGTCAAAGCCCTATGCGGAGTACGTGATCGTTAAATCTGTGGGTCCGAAAGTCCTGTAGGCTGTCATGGCGCAGTTTCCCACGGGTACAGGTCTCTGGAGACTATTTCCCTCGCCTTCAGGCACATGTCTAAATTGCGGAGGTGGCGATAGATGGCAGCATCTGCCGCTTATGTGTGTGTGCGTGTTGTGTCCATAGATATCATAGTTAAACATTGATCACGTGACATTCAATGCTAACGACGGGACCCGATTGGAGGCCAAAATAAGAGGGTAAAATGGCCAGTGTTGCTGCCACTTTAAGGAGAAAAATACTACGAAAAAATACCATTTAATTCTAAAATTACAAAAAAATATCGTTAAAATGCTAGCTGCATTTTGGAATCTTTTTAGGGACTTTAAATCCTTTTCTAGTATTTTTTTTGTAATTTTAGAATGAAATGGTATTTTTTCGTAGTATTTATCTCCTTAAAGTGGCAGCAACACTGGCCATTTTGCCCTCCAAGCGCGTCTCGTCGTTATCATCGGGGGTCACATGATCAGCCAATCTAATACTTTATGATATCTAAGTGGTTAGCATTGAAGGTCACGTGATCTGAAATCTAATACTTTAAACTGCACTATCGACCTCATCTATGGACCCATAACCATGACACCTTAATATATATGTCTACCAACCAACCAACCTAACTATTGTGTTTGTAAACAACGCCATCTATGCGGTTAATAATGTATTATGTGCCTTAATTAATGTGAATTTATAAAATAATCTCTTTTCACAATTTTAATTTATATTTAATTTTCCTGTTCTTTAAGCTCTTTGGCCTTTAACCCGGGAACTATACAAAAAAACTTTTAACCCTTTTTTCGAAAGAAACGCTACACAGGTTTACTTGATAATAAGATATTTATTTTTAATTTTATTTTCTTAAAAGTTTGTACTTACATTTCTGTTATTAACTATCATTTTGTTTTTTTTATGGCTTTTAAACTCCCATCGGTTTATGACATCTTAATATTTGCTATGAGCTGATTTTACAAACTAGATTTGCATCTGTAGTATGTACGAGGGCTGTTTTTTTCAACCTCCGATGAGCTATAACAAAAAGACGGGTCAAGATACAAAAAATATTTTTTTTTACCAAAAGTAAATACAATACTGCTTATTTCTCCATATAATAACCTTAACGATTAAAGCATTTGTCATATCTGTAAACAAGCTTTGAAATACCCTCTTCATACAATGTAGCCGCCAATGATTTGAAGGGAGTTGAGACGGTTTCTTTGAGCTCCACGTCAGTTTGGAAGCGCTACAATCCAAGCCACTATGCTTATCAATAATTCACTTATGGTAAACCTACGAGTTTCCCTAAACACTTGGTCAACTAGGTAAACAATACTGATGTTCATGAAGAAGGGGACAAAGGAAGCAAGTCTGTTGCTACAGACGGTATTGTTCGGCGAGTTGACCAAGTGTTTAGGGAAACTCAAAGGTTCACCATAAGGGAATTATGGACTAGCAGTGGCTTGGAAGACAGAAAAAAATTGACGTAAAGCTTCCAAATTTACTTTTTTTAAACGAACCCCCAACTCCCTCCCAATCATTGGCGGCTACATTTTATAAAGAGAGTATTTCAAAGCTTGTTTACAGGTATAACAAATGCCTTAATCGCCTGCCTAGATGATTATGTGGAGAAAAAAGCAGTATTGTACTTTACTTTTGGTAAAAAATCTTTTTTGTATCTTGACCCGTCTTTTTGTTACAGCCCATCGGAGGTTGATAAAAAAAACAGCCCTCGTATTATTTACCATATTCATTATCGCCTTGGGAAACTCTATAAGTTAAAATATAGCTATGCAATAATAGTGAACCCGATGCAAGTTCGAACTGCCCTTCAGTTGAGAAAAGGTTTCTAAACCTTAAAGAAATATGTACCTGCAAAAGAAATGAATCGCCAAATATAGTAACTCTGGATTAAACCAAAACTTTCCTTACCTATTTTGTTTTACGAGTGATAGTTTAGACTCGTCTAAAATACAAATCATACATGCTAAGAAGTGGTGGGAGGACTATACTAATGTTACTCGTTGATAACGTAACTAGCTTTATGAACCCGGCGTCGCACGGGTGTACCCTTAATAACGGTGATTGTTATTTTTTATGTAAACATTTATTTTATACCAATTGATCCCTTCTCCACTGGTCAGCACTCGATCGGTATATTATAATTTCCTTCCATACTAATGTCAGCAGTAATTAAAAAAATATATAAATCCGATTGTATCCAGGCCCTTCTAGAAGTTAGAGGGCTTTCCCATAGACACGGTTTAAATTGCCAGAATAGCTGTGATATAATAGCTAGTTTCTATTTGCCCACGTACACCCGAAAATGCCCAAAATGTCGTAAACATTCCACTTCATATTCGACCACTCGACAGGGCTAGGGAGCCCAGTCGGTAAAAGCAAAGTCCCGACGCTGCGTACGATGTAAAAGTTGCATTGGGTGCCTACCCAGGTGTCGGTTCGTCATATGACTGTGGTTCTGAATTAAAACTCCCGTGGCCTTTATCTCTCTTGTATAGCTCTAGTGCGACGATAATTTAGACTAACCTTAACCCATGCAACTGGATGCGAATAGCTACCCTACGTTTAATTTTTAACTTCGCCAAAAGCGCCAATGACAAATATCAATCGGAAATTATATCATAGCTGTACCAAATTGGTAGTTTCATAAACGCATAAAGTTTTACTATACATAGAGGGAATTAACATTTCTTAGACGTATTCATCATATCTAGAGTAGTTATAGCCTTTACTGTCATGATACATTATAGCAATATCTTTACTTCTTACCATTTGTAAACATCATTTAAATTCTGAAACAAAAAAAAATCAAAAGATGAAAATTCAATAAATAAAATAAAATGATGATATTCAAATAACAATCCTACAAATTAAACTCGCATGCTCTTTCATGCTTATACTTAATTATCGTTCACGCTGAAAGCGGTGAAATATCTTTTAAATTGAAATAAAAAGTATAAATTCTAATCTTACAATGCTATTCCTATGGAGAAATCGGCCTACATTTTCCACTCCTACACCCGTTTGGGTTCGAATTTCAAAAAATCGCTTTTTAAATTAAGCCTACGACATAAAAAGAATATTTTTCTAAAATTTGGTAGCTGTACCTCCATGTTCCTGCCCTTCGATAGAACCTCCGAGCACCACTTCCTCGTCTCCAGGGAGATTCGCCGGAACAAGATGAACGGCGAGGAGCTCTGCATGGCGCAGATCGACCTTGCCTACGCCTTCGGCTCTGTGCCTCATGCTACCATCGACGCTGCCCTTCTCCCAGCTGATCCATGACCTCTTCTCCGGCCTTTCCACCGAATTCATCGCTGGCAATGGGCTGACCGACCGGATAGAGGTCCGCAACGGGGTCTGTCAGGGATGCCCCTCTCCGGCCTCCTCTTCAACATCATCATTGACCCGCTTGTTCGAGGGATCCGTCACCAGATGAGCTCCAGTCCCTCCTTGACCTCCTGCCATCCCTCTATCGGCGACTGGGACTTGCCGTCAACCCTGCGAAGTGCCGGTCCATCCATCTCGCAGGCACCACCCCCCGCCCCGCGGCCACCGGATCACCACCTTTCACATCGATGACCAGCCCCTGGAGGTCATCACTGATCATGTCCCTGCTTCCTTCCTCGGTATCCCGATTGGCTTTCAACTGTTTCAGAATACAGAGGAAGTGCAGAAGATTCTTTCACTCGCCAAAAAGATCGCCGAGTCTTGCCTGGCCCCATGACAGAGGATCGACGCACTAAAGTCCTTCTTCTTTTCCGACCCTCAACTTTGCCATGAGAACGGGCGAGTTCTCCAAGGAGCAGCTCCGCCAGATCGATGTCAAAGTCAGTAAATTCGTCAAGGTCACCCTCAACCTCGTCGGCCCTGCGTCCGCTGCCAGCAATCACTATCTCTATGGTGCATCGGATGCAGATTGCCTCGGACTCCCGTGCCTTGAAGATGAACTCGACGGCATCCTGGTGGACTCAGCGTTCAAGCTTCTGACCTCCAGGGACCCCCATGTCCGCCGCATCGCCTGGTCCAACCTGGCGGACCAGATCCAGGCCTGGACTGCTTCCCTGGACTCCCGCCCTGATGCCAAACCAGCCCAAGTCGAGGCCTTCCTGTCCGACCGAGGGAGGAGCAATCTGTCTTTTACCTGGTCTGCAGCCCGCAACGCCTCTAGGAGACTGGCCGTTTTCTGGAGCTGCCCGGAGTGGGGCTTCATTTCCGCCACCTTCCAGGAGAAGACCCCCCAGCCCGCTGACCGCAGGATGTTGCAGAGGTCAATCAAGACCATCATGCGCTCCGAGCGTGCCCTGAAACTCCAAAAATACCCCAGTCAGGGCATCGCTATGGAGTGCATCCCTGCTTCCAAGTGGGGTAACCAGTTCATCAGGACCGGTGAGAATATCCGGTTCTGCGACTGGAGCTTCATACATAAAGCCTGCTTGAACCTCTGCAACCTGAATGCCCTGCGCCTCTCGTCCCCCGAAGAAGAGGTAGACAAGTCCTGCCGGCGATGTGGTCACCATACCGAGAATCTTCCCCACGTCGTCTCGTCTTGCCGCCCTCTTTTCCACCTCAGGACCAAGCAATACGATGCCGTCCTGGATCGCCTCATCAAAGCTCGACGCAGGAGCTTTCGGATCCTGGGCCGCAACCATGACGTCGACGGCTCCGGACTTCGCCCAGACCTGGTCCTCGTACAAGGAGACACGGACATCCTTATCGACGTCCCCGATGAAAATAGGCTGACGGCTTTTGCTTACACCAGACGCGACAAGGCCACCAAATACGTCCATGTGACCAACAACCTGCAGCGTACGTTCTCCAACGTCTCCAATGAAGCCATCATCGTTGGAGCTCTCGGATCGTGGGATAGGGCAAATGACAAGGTCCTCCGAAAATTCGTCAACAAGGGTTAAGGCAAAAAATTGCGTAAGGCTCATTTGCACCAACGTCCTGTCCCACACGTGCGACATTTTCCACAAGCACGTCCAAGGGAGACTTCCGGATCAGGCCAGGTTCGTCCATCCCAGCCTCCAGGCCGCCCACGCCCCCATCTTCTTCCCTGCCCAGGCTCCATGTTCCACCATCACCAGTGCTTCTCACTCAAGGAGCCGCTGAGGACGCCCCTCTAGGTCACCTTCTGCCCCCTGACCCGCCTCATCATTTGAGACAAGGTTCCAGCGAATCGTTGCCGAAGCCCTCCCCCGATTCGCACCACACACCGACGTCTGCTCTCGGCTGCCCCCCCTCTCCTGATTTGTTTTAGAACGCCCTACCCAATGGGTCACCCCCTGTATATGCGTTCCTCCGTTTTGTGGAGAGGGCATCACCCCAACCAGCATGTAGTGCCCCCACTATTGTATTTTGCATTCCTCCAAATTGTGGAGAGAGCAGCCCCCCACCTGCCTGTAAACCTTGTTTTGAGTTCTAGATGCAGTGCCCCTTCTGCCTTAACATCTGTTTGTTTCCTCAAAAGCCCTCAACAGTAGGCAAACTTCTTCCCTCTTAACTTCCTCCTCTCTCATTCTCCCCCATCCCTTTACTAAACATGCGGTCATAAAAAATCTGTTCCTCCTGTAATCCTGTTATCAGCTTAATATCTGATACGGTATCTATTTGATACCTTCGATATTAAACTAATTTTTGTAACAGGGTTTGTGTAGGGCATTTATGTCCGCCAAGCCATGGGTTCACGAGTCGTTGCACTACAGACTCAAAGGGCTCAATATAATAAATAATAGTAGATCATCCTTCTGACCACATACACACTTTCTAATACAATAGAATTAACAAGAAAAAAATTAACAAGTTGAACATTGGATCACTTTAAAAATTAAAAAAGCCCATTAAATCCAATTAAATGTTAAAATAAAATATAAATTACAGAAATAAAATTTCTTTTTAATCATAATATTTAGTACTTGGTGAAAAAATTCAATATTACTTATTTTTCTATTTAACTTTGCTTTATTTGCTTAATTAAATTTTAAAATATTAATATTTTATTATAAGAAAAATAATTAAATAAACTAGTCATGGGACAATATAAATATATAATATTATATAAAATAAATAATTTTCTTATATATCTTTTATTTACATATATCTCTGCCAAGTATCAGTAGCCCAGTGGATAAGGCGTCCGATTCGCATTTCAGTGGGCCCTGGTTCTAATCTCGGTCACTCTCAAGCGTTTTAATAATCTAAATTCAATAAATTAATTTGATATCAATTTACTGTATAATTTTGATATTCAAATAAGTTGAGTTGAATTAACGTCGCACTAGAGTCGCGTTATCCAAAAACTGCGTCCTTTAAACACTGCACCCTAATGTTTAAACTTTGAACAGTGGCGCCCCCCCCCCCCCCCCGAGACTCAAACTTACACTAGATAAAAAGTTTTTTGCCCCCGAGAATAATTTTTTTTAAACCATTTAGCTTTTTTTTGTAGAAAAGTTTATATTTGAAGATGAGTAAACATTCCAAACCCAATGTATTCAACTTTGACTTAAAACACTTTTGATTCCGTTTTTTTCGGTACTACGATAATTTGAGGGCTTGAGCTCGGTGCTCTCTGCTTCAGTGAGCTAAAGTACTGATTATCAGTGGTTCTCCTCGCTATGGGAAACCGACTAAAATGCAAATAATTTCAATTATTTTGTTTTAATTTATGACTATAACGGTGAATTAGAATCTAATAATTTGAACAACACACTATTATTGATTTAATTTTGAACAAATTTAATATCAAATTGAAAACAACATATACTCTTCAAAGCGTTTCATGATTCCAGGGTCTACTCAGCAAATCACAAAAACTATATATTTTTTACATTAAATTTTTTAAATAATGTGTATATAATAACACTATAATGTAAAAATTTATAAATAATTGGGAATAATTAATCATAACAGATTGATCGGGGATATTCATTGAAAGAAAGTACCAATTTGTAGATCTGTGACACAAAAACGCAATTCATAATTGCCATATAATATTCATTGCATATTCAAAGTGATATAGTAACGATAGAACTTAACTAGTTGTATCAATCCAAATGTATCTTTCTCGCGTTCTCGTCAACAAATATTGTTAAATTAGTTATTTAATAACTTACAGTTTTATCTAATATCCATTTAAATTTATTGAACCTAATCATGTAGTGTATAGTTACTATATAGTTATAAGAGTTGGAGTGAGTTACTTTTATCCATTTATTAAACAAAAATCTAATTTAAATCAAAACCAATTTGAACAGGTTTTTGCTAATGGTTCAGTAAAAAATTATCAAAGGACAGATTTTTCTGATTATACAAGCATACCTAAAAAAGTACTTAAACTATTTATTCACTATTGTTTGATTCAGTTGTTAGTTCAGTATTTAAAAAAAAATTTCAAATTTATCAGTACACGCTTAAATAAAGAATATCTCCAACATATTTGGTACATCTTGATTCGTATGCAGCAAGACTGAACCAAGGCTGACTTTTTTTTATTTCTTGTCTTGCTTACTGGGACTGGGAGTTCTTCACTGAGTACACTTTTGGTATGTACAAGATCAGCAGCTTAAGGGCAGCAGAAAGAGAGATGACCAGTTCTGTGGATGGATGTTTGGGTTTTATGGCGGCATCTGGCCATACTGCGCCAATCACCAGTTCTGTAAGCCCATTTGTGGGGAAAGAATTTTACAAGAGTCTGTCCGATTACAATTGAGGCTTCGAAAGCACTTTCTTCCCCTCATGTGGTTTTCCAAGGAACGTGTAAGCGTTGCTGTTTATTTGCACTTAGATATGTTAGAAATGGTATTTTCAAACGGTAAAAAATATACTAAACTTAAATGTTATGAAAATGGGGACACATGTTATCTTTTAAGGAGGGAATAACATGTTCATTGACATAAAAATCTCTAGTTTTTAAAAAATTTCACTATGAATTTTCATCACACTGCTGCATGTTTCTTCATGTGTCTTCGCAGCAACACTTTCTGATTAAATCCCTCGTTGCACACTTCACAAGTGTGTGGTTTTTCTCCAGTGTGCAGCAATAAGTGTGTCCTGAGGTGGGTTTTGCGCACAAAAGCCTTTTTACAAAATTCACAGATAAAAGGCCTCTCGCCTGTATGCACTACCAAGTGCTTCTTAAGATCAAGATTACTAATAAAAGCTTTGTCACATTCCACACAAACATGATTTTTTTCACCTCTGTGTCTCTTTAGATGGTCTTTAAGGCTAGTTATATTTGTGAATGCCTTTTTGCACTCTTCACAGATGTACTTTTTTTCAACAAAAGTGTGCACCATGGCATGTTTTTTCATACTTTGTTTATACCTAAATGTCGTACCACATACTTCACAGATGTATGGCTTTTCTTCAGTGTGTGTTTCTTGAAAGTGTTCTTTAAGAGTAGATCGGTTAATGAAACTTTCGCTGCATATGTCACAGACATACTGCTGTTTCGAATGTTGTTTAGTCCTATGAACTTCAAGGAAGTATTTTGAAACAAACCCTTCGTTACAAATTTTACAACTGTACAGCTTTTCTGGCGAGTGCATCCGAGAGTGTTTTTTAAGTTTTGAAATATTTTCAAATGCTTTCGTACATACTTCACAAACAAACGATTTCTTATGATGTACTATAAAATGCTTTTTCATGAAATGTAGAGTGCTAAATTCCTTGTTGCATTCTTTACAACTATAGTGTTTTATCCTTTTGGCTATTCTTCCATGATTAGCTTTACATATTTTGGAAGCATGTTCATCTTCATTAACAGCATGTTTCAACATGTGAAACTCAAGGTGCTCCTTTGTAGTGAATAGTTGGAGACACATTTTGCAGCTGTAGGGTTTTTCTCCACTATGAACCTTCCAATGTTTTATTAGGGAGGATACTTTACAAAATGCTAAGTTACAGACTTCACAAATGTATGGTCTTTTATCAGAATGGGTCTTCAGCTTGCTTTTCAGTGGCTGCTTTGAAGAAAAAACTTTATAGATAGTTGGATTTTTATCAGTTGTATCGAGGTGCTTTTTAGATTGTTCTTTTAAAATTAATGTTCCAGAGAGTACTTCATTGATGCATGGTTTCACTTCAATTTGTGTATCTGGATGATTTTTAGGTTGATCATCAGAATATGTTTCAGAAGCAGCTTCTATATTGTATGGCTTATCTTCAGTCTCTGAAATATTTTGTTGATGCTCAGAATCCAATGCTTCAGAATGCACCCCACTGGATGGATTTTGTTCAGTATTTGTCTCTCCATGATATTTCGTATGAATTCCCTGGTGTTTCATCAGGGTAGATTTTTTCTGAAATCCCAGGTTACACAATTGACAGGTAAATGGCCTATTCTGAGAAGAGGTCACTAGATTTCTATTGAGTGGGTTTGTTATGGGTAATACCTTACTGATATATGGACTTGTGACAGCTTGTATAACTTGTTGGCCCTCAGATTTTTCTTCAAAATCAAATGGTCCAGAACGAACTTCAATAATGTAAGGTTTGACTTCAGTTTGTGTTTCTAAATTACAATTTTGTTGATCCTTAGAATTCAATGCTTCAGATTGCACTTCACAGATGCTTGGATTTTGTTCAATTTGTGTCGCTCCATATTTAGTTTCTTCCCCTGAATGAAATGCTTGGGAACGGACCTCACTAATGCATGGACTTTGATTGGTATATGTCTCTTCAGGACTTTTAGATTGTTCTTTTAAAGTAGATGCTTCAGAAGGCATTTCACAGATGTATGGCTTTTGTACAGTGAGTATATTTTGATGACAGTTATATGGTGGCACAGGCACTGAATAAAATGCTGCAGATGGCACTACAGAGATGTATGGATTTTGTACAGTTAGTGTGCAGTTATATGGTTGCACTGAATGAAATGCTGCAGATGGCACTACAGAGACGTATGGGATTTGGATAGTAAGTGTAGAGTTATATGGTTGCACTGAATGAAATGCTGAAGATGGCACTACAGAGATGTATGGGTTTTGTACAATAAGTGAAGAGTTATATGGTTGAACTGAAGGAAATGCTGCACATTGGTATACAGGGATGTTTGGATTGTGAACAGTAGGTGCATCTTGATGACAGTTGTATGGTTGCACTAAATGAAATGCTGCAGATGGCACTTCAGTGGTTGGCAGGTTTTCTTTAGTGTCTGCCTTTTGACAACATTTGGGCAGTTGTTCTGAATGAAATGATTTAGAAAACATTTTACATGCAGATGGCTGTGATTTAGAATCATGCAATAAGTAATGCTTTTGAAAATCAAGATTGGTTTTAAATATCTTTTTACACATACCATTCCTTTTTTGGCTACTTTTTTATGATTTTTTTGTCGATAATTCCGACTTAAGGCCAGATGTCTACTTTTTACAACAAATTTCTTTTATAAGTGGAATCTTGATGTTGATTCTAACCTATGCTTTTAACACAATGCCTAGAACTTAACATCAGCTAATTTCAAATGCACTTTAAAAGACATGCAAATAATTTTCCAGAGCAATTAAAAATTGACCATTAAAAATTTTGTAATTATTCATCGAATAAAATTTTTTAAGGAAAGGAATGGACAAAAGAAAACATTGATTTTGAAAGTAAATGTAGGAGTTTTCTTTATCTTTGCCAAAGATTCTTTTAAAATCCCTGCTGAAATGGCCAAACCCTGCCGAACACCCTGACCCATACTGAGCTGTCGTGCCAATAGAAGAAGAAATGGCCAATCAAATGGAGTAGGGTTTGAGACAGAATTGTTCTTTTCAGGAGCAATCTGCAAATAGTCTTCTAATCTGAAACATAAAAAAATTACATTATAGATATAGAATGAAATTTCAACCAATTATAAGTTACCCAACTGTTTGATCCCAATCGGTTGTTCTAAGGAATTTGTGGATTTTTCAAATATCAATAAAAAATTATTTAAAAAATACTTCTATTCTTCTTTCTAATAATACTAAATCAAGGAGCAATGTGAAATATGAATTAACAACTAAAGGGCTGCTCATTCATTCAACTCTCAACACAACCCAATCTTCTATCGAAATTTAATTACGACTTCACGTCGCCAGAATTGAACAGTTGCTTGCATACATTCTATTTTTGGCAGACGACCCGCCCACAAACCACAAACAAGTTTTTTTTTAAACCCAGAATCAAGTGTTTTTTTTTTAAAGTATTAATAATTAAAAACTGTTTTGTGATAGTTTTGAAGAAAAAATATTTTTATTAACTTGAAAGGTAAACACAGAACAAAAATTGTCTAAGTCAACATATTTCTCTTAATACAATAGACTTTTACTGGAACAAAAAAAAAAAAGGATTACAATTGTTGCAAAGTTTAAAAAAGAAACCAAATGGGTTTTATTTTAATTTTTAAGGTTTCATCTAAAATAGCAGCCTAGTCAAATTAAAAAAGAGAACTATTTTAAAGATCAAACAAATATATTTCGTATTCTAAATAATTAAAATATTTGATTACATCTTCGACTTATTTGTGGTACCATCTTACTGTATTAATAAAGAAAGCTAATGTAGTATGTAGTAAAGTAACTATGTAGGTAAAGAGTTTAGGCTTTTTTTATGGCCAGTTACAAAAGTATTTTGTTTTCCTGAAAAATGATGTTAGTATACAATTCAAATTGAACACCTGATCTTCTTTGCTCTGGTCATACAGGGAGTTTGTTCACTTCAGTTAACTTTGTAAATATTAAAAATAAAACAACTAAATAGGTACAACTCTGTAATCAATCAGGTAATTTTTCTTTTTTTTAATTAAAATTTTTTTTCATGCAAAGTAAGTTCTCACTTTATTTCATATTAAGCTCCTAAAAAAGGGCATAAATCAAGATTGAATTTTTTTTTCATTAAAATTCATTTAAATTAGTTATTATATTTAAAAAATATATATTAATTTACATTAGAAAGAGTTTTCCTCTAGACAAATTGTTCTATTCTTAAAATAAAACTTAAAATTTAAACCAAACTGTGTTATTATAAAGGGGAATTTAAAAAAAAGTTTTAAAAAAGCCGGATATTTTCAAACCCTGATTTTTGGGCAGTCATACATAGCACTTCATCTTCATGTTTGACCGCAATTTATATTTGCTCATCAAAGTTGGCTGAAACTACCCATGCTTTAAAATGACATAGTATCTCTTCTATGTGACGAAAGCAGTAATCTATGCATTTGTTTGGTTCGAAAACTGGATTGGATCAACCAGGTGTGCAGGGTTGACAATGTCAACATGCAGGGTTCGAAAAAAATCAGAAATTTTACCTGTCCCCGAGGACGGCTTGTCCAACAATGTACCCGTCCTCCTTTGAAACTAACCCGTCAAACTCTAATTACATTAAATAACTTATAAATAAATAATAATATAATTTGTTCGTATTTATTGCAAACATTTACATAAATTGTACAATGAATCAGTAGTTACTAGGAATACATTATACAGTAATAAATAGTAACCTAGTATTTCTTTTTTGAAATAATTTAAATGGCAACGGTCAAGTTATCTAGAATGTCAATTTATCGATTCTGCAGAGTTGTCTGTTTAAGTAGTCGTGTCCTGTTAAAATTATAAAATGTGAAGAAAATATCCTTCGGTGTAGGTTCATTGGGATTGGATTTTTTATAATGATATTGATTTTTATAATGATTTTGATAACGTTAAAGGCAAAATAAATCAATTTTTAACCACTCTTTTGTTTTAGTTTAGCCAAGATAATAAATGATTTCTTGCTGAAGAAAATATTTATAAATGGTTTTCTTATAAAATATGTCTTGTATGCTGAACTAATATTTTTTTTTAAAAAATTATTAATTGCATTTATTGTTACAAATATTTTCAAATTGTGTGTGTATGTATATGTAATATTCACATGTAAAAGTTTAAATAATATGCATACATTTTTTTCATTTCATTACTCTATCAGTAACAATATACATGTACATAACGATAGGCAATAAAAAAATATTTGAAAATAATTGATCAGACAATATATAGTTTCTTTTGTAACCCAAGGAACGCTAAAATGATCCTTAATTATTTTGAACTGGCATACATAACATGATCAGGGTTGGAATGGTTTTTCCTGAACCTGGTAAATACCATAGTATTTACCGTACGGCGTCCTGGGAATAATTATGTTTTTCCCGCGTGGGAAAAACTTAGATTATTGAAAAACAATTAATAATTATTTAATGGGATTAATTAAAATTATTTGTATAAATAATTTTTCATTGATTTATAATTTTCAAAATCGAAAAATCTTCCTTGATTATTTTACATCTAATGTAATATAATAATCATGTACTTTTATTTTGTTTATTATTTTAGTGTTCACATTTGCATAAACATAAATAACTATTAAAATATTGTATAGGATAGATAATTACTGAGTTATATCTACAAAATCAAGAAATAAAATAAAAGGATATTACTAAGTTTTGACTATAATGCTCTATAGTAGGAATGCGGATGAAGGAGAACAAGAAGTGAGCTCAACAAGAGATTCCCCACCCAGACAGTGGCACAATTGCAATCACAGTCAGAATACAAAGACTAGGATGTAAACAAAAAATAAAAACTGATGCTTACTTTTATAAAAATCTTTAATTAAAAGGAATTTCTCAGACAAGGTATGTTAAAGAAAAAAATTCATTTCCCAGTTTTTCTCAGAAAAGAAGCTAGGTATTCCCTCTTTTTCCTGGTATTTACCAGTTTTTCGTTTTGGACGGGAAAACCCCAACCCTGAACATGATAGAAAGATGCAATTTTTTTGGTTCGTTGTTGTTAACTGTTATAAACCTATTTTTCAGTGATGCTGTAGACAAATTAACGTTTACTTAGTTATAAAATTCACATTGCATTTTACAGTCGATACTAGCTTATTGGCAAATTCTCATAGAATTTGATAAGCTTTCAATTTTTTTTTATATTTGCGCTTTTTATATAAAACTTTTTACGCTTATTTTACCAACTGCAATTGTTTGGAAACATAATTTTCAGGAACTGTGTAAAAAAATCCTTCTACGCTTTATGTTGACTGATAATATTCAATAATTTTTTATATTTCTTTAAGAAAAAAGTTAAAGTTAAGTTATTTCTGTATATAATAAGTTAAAACTTAAAATCTAAAGTTCATATTTGTCGTTACATATCCCATGAATTAGTTTTATTAATATATTCAAGACCAGTTTTAGTTTGAATTCTTAAATTGTGTGATTAGAATTTTGAAGATTGCCAGAAAATACCAACTAAACAAATAGATTACTAAACAGTGACAAATATTAAACACATTTGGATTTGCTGTTTTACTCTTTTCCAAGAAACATGATATTTAATTTCCTTGCAGTACACCTAACTTTTATGTTAGTATAAATATTTGTTGTGAGGAAAATTAAAATGAATTTTTTCAGGCGTTTCTTTCACTATTTTTAAGAAAATTAACAGCACAAAACTGAAACACAAAATTTTGTTTGTTCTGTAACAAAATCTCCAAACTTTATCATTGATCTACAGAAAAAGGTGTGTGTTCTTTCACTATTCCTTAGAAAAAAAAATATTAAGCAAATCCAATTTATATAAAAATATCAAAGTTTCCTTTCTTTTTTATTATATTCATACAATTCATAAAATGGGAGAATTAGTAAGGGAGGAACCCATAAATTTACACTTATGACATTACTTTCTTTAAAAAAAATATATTCATCCAATATAATCATTAAATATTCAAATGGAAAACTAGTTAACCCACACAAAATAAAAATAATTTACTTTTTAAATCTAAGAAAACACTGCATTGAAAAATATCAACCGAAAAATTCTGTTCTCAACAGGTGCAATTTGTATCAGTGGTTGTATATTTTGTCTGTTTGCAGAAAAAATGGTTCTTTTGACAAACTGAGATATAATTTTACAGAAAACTACCGTAGTTTGATTCGTTATATTTTATCAGTTCATATTTTTATTTTCGATCTGAAAATGACGCCAATTCACTAATTTTTCAAAAAACGACGCCAAGCTGTACCCGCTTCTATTAACGAAAAAATAATAACGGGCTTCTGATGCTAAAAATAGGGTTAAGAAGGCTCTGGTTAAGAGTTCAAAGAATTTTTTTTACTGTGACTGTGATAAAAGTATTTGTTTGGGAAATAAGTTTTCTATTTCCAACAACAAGATACTAACAAATTTAAATAACTCACCATTTTATAACACGCTATTAGGACAGATGTACAGAATTCGGCATTTAAAATCCTCGCGGTGAATTTTTAAAAAATAAGTTTAGTTTAGTGTGTCTATTTCTACTCTCAATCAGTGTTTAAACACAGCCAGTTGTGCTTCGTAACTTAAAATCCCAATCAAGGGACGAAATCGACACCTGATCGCAGTGGCGTAGCCAGGATTGTTCCAAGGGGGGGGGGGGGGGGGGGGGTTACAAAATTTGGAAGTTGCCGACTCGATTTAAAGGAAACTTCATTATAATAATTATCAATGTAGTTTTTAACTGAATATGCTAATTAATGAATATTAATAATTATATGTTTAAAACAAAATTAGTTATAATTAATAACATTCATTAATTTGCATAACTTAGTACTAATAAATTAAAATTATTAATTATAACTTATAAATTAAATTATTTATTACAAATAAAATAAATTATCATAAGAAGTCAAATTTCTTCATTAATGGTGAACTTAAACACATGGTAACTATTAATAAACACGCTTAAGCACTTATTTCGGGTTTTTTTTTTGTCGTGTCCATGAGAGTCGAACTCTATATGTGTCCGTGAATTTTGATAATTTCTTCTACGACTTGCTTGATGTTGTCTCCATACAGGACTTATTTCGGATTAAAGTTACTGATGTATTATACAGTTAATGAGGATTAAAGTTACTGATTTATATAAGTTAACAAAAAATTTCACGTTTTGGGTAAATAAATCTAAGGCTGCCTATTTTTCTTTAAAAAAATGGTAACTAACAAACAAGCTTCGCATCATATAGCTACTACAAAATGCAAAAATTATAACGATTAAAAAATACAGATAATGTATAATTACATAAAGTATAACAAATCGTCACGTACCTCAATACCATGATTAGTGAAGAGTGTGAAGACTTATCAAAATACGCGATTTCTTTTGCAAGAATTTAGTTATATTTTGGTTACATTAATTAATTTTTGAACCAAAATATCATTTATTTTATAAAAATAGCTGTGAAATACACTTCAAACTATAGGAGTTTTCTAGGGCTTTTAAGTTTGACAATGAATGACAAGTACAAGTACAGTACAGAACGAGCTGCCTGCTGCCTTGTGTATGTGTTTATTTTCCAAAAGACCCCCCGTTCCCGCGCTTTCTAGTTAGTCACAGAGAGACTGGTCTATTGGCTAAGAGACGGGGTGGGGGTGTGCATCCTACAAAAAAATTCCAAGAAAAACAAGACGTGAAATTTATACTTTAACCTTCGTTTTGTGCAGAATGAGGTTGGTAGAAAGCTATAAAGTTAGGGTGCGTCACCGAGGACCTCCCCCCCCAGGACTTCCGACCCCTATGTTCCACAGTCCTCCTTGCTTTCAAATATATTCTTGTCGTCCTCCCCACAAAGAGGAAGCAGCTTTTCCTTTTAGTTTTACAGAATGAAATAAAATAGGACAAACCGGACATTTTTAATGAAATATATTGCAGTAAAATTAAAATCAATGTATTTTTTTAAAAATATTCTTGATGCATTAATGTTGCTATATACCCTATTTGTTACAAATTAAATGTGTCAGAAAAGTTAGAAAAACAGTTTATTATATTTTAATTTTTCTCTTATTTCATTCGAATTAATAGCAAAATTTTAACTCTGTTTTTTTTAATGACCTTTGCATTAAATTATGCGCGCATTATTAATTATTAAACATATAATTTAAATTGTCCGTTTTCCTACGAACGAAATATATCTCTTTAAAAGTGAAATAAAAATTCTTTAAATAATCTTATAAACTTTCTTTTTTAAGTTTAGTTGGATGCAACTTATTTCGAGACCCTGGTTCATTAGTATCACCCTCCTCTCGTCTCCAGCGTCACTTGACCGCCGTTCCAAATTTCGTTACAAAAGTTCGATGTTGCCTCCTTGGTTTAGGGTTTAGCCAAAACTACATTAGTTATGATTAATTAAAAATCAAGTTTAATAATAGTTTTATTATTAATATAGTTAATTAGTTTTAATTGACTTAAATGGCTAATTAATTGTAATTAATTAACAATTATATTAAATATTAATTCATTCATTTGAAATTAAATAATTTCATTAGAATGATTTTAAAATATTAACTTTAGTAACTATTTAATGAACTCTAAAACCTCTTACTTTAAAACAAAAATTAAAAGTGTGTGTAGGGGAAATCTAAGGCTTTCAATTAAAATAAGTATTAATTAACAAATAGAAACCTAACATTATATTGGCCACTACAAATAATATTAAAAAATAGTTATTGTAAATAAATGGAGAAAATAATAAATAATATAAAAGATAACGAATCATAACTTACATCTTATGTCGGGAAGACTTTCGTAATTAAAGGTCCCCAATTCTGTTTTGCAAAATTAAGTATTTTTGGTAATTTAATTTAAATAATCATCAAAATTTCTATATAGCGGGATGTGTATCACTTATTTAATCCTCCACGCTCAGTGTTTAGAGGCGGATAGTGCCTTCTGCTATACAAGTGTAAATGGAATGTTGTCAATAGCGCGGGAAATCCAGAAGTAGATAGGAGACTAGGGGTCCCCCCCTCCGAATGGAGGACCCCTTAGGAAATGACCCCACCGGAAGTGAATGAAACAAAATCTCCATTCTCAGACTTGGTCGTCAATGCTCTAAAAAAAGTTGCTTGTCTGCCGTCTGCCCACAGAACAGAAAAACGGCTTTTCTCTTCATTTTACGGAGTCTACGGAAAAGTGATAAACTGAATATTTTTTAATGAAATATCTAACAATTATTGAAAAAACTGTGACAAATCAAAAATACTATATATTACGGAAAAATAGCTTTACAGTATTTAATTTTTATTCTTATTACATCCGAAATACAAAAGAAAAAGACAAAATTGGGAAGCAGTGGGATTTTGTAACACCCATTTGTAACACAACATTTTGTGACATTAAAACTGCAAGCGTCCTACCATTTATTATTACAAATATTTGTTTTACACATTTAGAAAATGAGAAGTGGTCTTTCCTTAATAATAAATGTTACTTAAATGACATAGGACCAACTCTTGTAAAATATTTAAATGAATTTTGTTTATCAAGTTGTCTTTTAAATTTTTTAAAAAAATAATTGAAAAGTCACGACGATTGCAATAATACTAACAAATTTTACAAAATTAATTAAACTTTTATGCAAATTTTTTGTTGTAATGGAATGCAATTTTAGGTCCTTCCGACTAGGGGCCCTAAACCTGGACATTAGGGCCCCAATGTTAATTTCGAAGTAATAAATATTTTAGAGGTTTGCGAATATTTTTTTTATTTATAATGTATATAATTATTCCCACAAATCGCTATTGACAAAAACTGCGCCACCAAAATTTTGTTATTCTTAAAATCCGGCCATTTTATATAAAGATCTTGAATTATAATATAATTATTGTACAATTACATCCCTTATCAATCTTTCCTGAGTGTAGAGTAGAAATTGAAAAGACAAGGAGTGCGATAATCGAGATGGCATTAAAGAGGTTCTATGTAAAAATTATTACAGCAATTCAAAAAAGTTAACTTTTTAATGAAGAAAGGTTTGATTCAAAAACTTTTGTAAGACACCATGGGGGGGGGGGAGGTTCTAACCCCCCGTAACCCCCCCTCGCTACGCCACTGCCTGATCGGGCACCAAAATGAAACCAGGGGAACACGTTCGCTTTCTTGTGACTACACATATTTCAAAGGCATGCATTTCGAAAACGCACTAATTTAAACAAACAACACAAACATCCATGACCTAGGGATGGCGGTTTTTTACAAAAAAACCGGTTTTTTACAACGCCGGTAAAACCGAACTGGTTTTACCGACCCTTAAAAACCGGTTTTATGAAACCGGTTTTCCACGAAACCGGTTTTTCAAAGCCAAAAAACCGTTTTTTTATGTGTTTTTTCAGTTTTTATTAATTAATTAAAAAAAATCAACAAATTAACATTAACAATAAACTAATTAATAATATACTAATTAATATCGATGATTCATTAATATTCATATCATTATTTTTTATTTATATGTATTTTAATTGTTAACCTCGTATTTTCCATTCCGGTTTTCTTGTGTTTTGAGATTTCTTTACTTTACTTTCGACTTTATAAAACAATTTTAAGCGTTTATAGTGTTTTTTGTTGAAAAGTAAGTTCCAGGCTTTCTTCCTAATTCTTAATATTAAAATTATAATGTCCCTTTTTTTATTTCGTTTTTTCATTGAATATAATAATTAATTTAAATTACAGCTTTAGCTTTTCTTTCTTGTGTAGCTGAAACACATACTTTTGACCTGAACTTGTATTCGATGCCATGGTTTAACGAAACACTTAAGGCGAAAACAATACAAAAATAAAAATGAAAGAAAAATATACAAAAAAATACTAAAAACACCAACCAAAAAAAACCCGAACAATTAAATATATGCTATACAAAAAATACGAAAGTTTAAAAATAGTAAGGAAAAATATCAAAAGTTAATGTAAAAAGTTAAAATTTAAACTGTACGAGACGGAAGCTATCGTACAAAATAATAAGCATTGCAACTCAATTGAGAGTAATCCCTAATTCCCTATTTGTGAGAAACCCAAGCGAACGGAATTGCCAATTCGAAGACATTTGTTTATACCAGTGGTTCCCAACCTTTTAAAAGCTACCGCGGATTGAAAAAATTTCACCGCCCCCTCTGTGAAAATCTTGTTATTTTCTAAGGTATATGGAAGAAGATTACTGAATTATAAAAGGCCAAACTTTTGAGTAATTTTTTCATACCAAATTTGTTTGAGGATAATTTCATTACTTTTTTAAAATTAAAATGACATGCAAAACAAATGCTTTAAATGTGATTTTATGTTTTAAAAGTATGTACACTTGATCAGATAATCGAAAACAAATACAGCAAAAAAATAACGCACTACAAATGGAATATCAATCAAGAACATCAGTGAGATGGTTGTGCTTGGTGGTAAAGCCAGTTTCTGAACGTTTGGTTCAATGTTTTTAGAGAGATTAAGATGCAGGTCCCCTCTTTCTACGATTTGGAGTCTACATCTCTTTTCTGAAATTAGTTCAGTAACAGCACTGAAACCTCTCTCACAAAGGTAAGAGGAAGGGCAATCAAACATTTCTTGACGGCGGACCACAAACTTGGATAGCAGCAACTGATACTAGTTTGAAGCCAAAATTCTGTGAGACGATCGTTATGAAAGTTGGCTTTCATAGTTTTATTTGGTGAGGGTTCTATCAATTCCTCCTGAATATATAGATCTCTGCTTTTTCGATATCATAAATGGGTTCAAGATCTAATGGGGGATTTCCATTGCCAAAATAATAAATATCCTTAAAACGCAAAGAAAAATCCTCGTGCAAGGACTCAAGGTGTTGAAAGTAAACGAGTTTTTATTATCAAATAGTATTTCATTGTCATTACGTAGCACAAGCTCATTAAAGATTAGGAACTAGCTAAATTCATTTCTACCAAAATTCTGCTGCCATAAAAAGAGTTTTTTTTAAGAAGGCAGAAACGACAGATTTTGTGAAGATTAAATTCAGATTTTAACCTTGAAGTTGCAAATTCACAAAATTAAATTTTGCAAATAAATCCGTCATATAAGCAATATCCATCTTAAACTGAAGCAGTCTCTCTTTTAAAACTACATCTTTCTTTTCGAGAAATTCTAGTACAGAGTCGAAAAGATCCCAGAACCTATTGAGGCAGGCACTTTTGGAGATTCAGGGAATCTCGGTGTGTAGAAGCAAGCGATTTAATTCTTCATCATTGTCCTTACATAGCAGCCGGAATAACAGATCGTTGTGAGCATTGCTGTGAATTTTGTTTACAGCAGAGATGACATATTATAAAGACTGATGCAAACGGTCGCTAAGGTGTTTTGCAACCAAATGCTGTGTGTGAATTACGCAGTGAACAGCTAATATGCCTGGGACTTCTTTCTCCAAATAAGAGATAAATCCACGATGACGACCAACAATCGCAAGGGCTCCATCGGTGGCAACAAATATAATGTTCACAAGAGGAATATTTTTTTCTTGAAAACAATCTTTGACAGTAATAAAAATAGACTGACCTTTAGTATCAAGGCAATCAAGCTTCTGGCAAAAAGCATCTCTTGAATAATTTTCCCTTCCTTCACAAACCGAACGTACGTTAACAATAAAGTTTCGTTAGTACTTGGCAAGGTTGTTTCATCAACCTGAAGAGAAAATTCGGTGTGCAAAACCGTTCATTATCACGAAAAAGAATTAAGAATACACTTGCCAGATGGGCCAAATACAAATACTTAGAAAGCCGGAAAAACAAACGAACATTTTAATTTTTAATAATAATGCGAACAAGAATACACGAATTGAATAAACAAGAAGCATTACAGGACATGTGAAGCACTGAAGATGGCACGGACAACAAGTGAGTTACAGAGAGAGCGGGGCTTGTCTGCTAGTTCTAGCAATGGTTGCCTGGTAATCATTGGTATATTTTCTTTTGGGACTTTTAAAATTAAGTTTGAATTCCCAAAATATGCTAATCGCCCCCCTACCGCCCAAAACATACACACCGCCCCCCTACCGCCCAAAACATTCCCACCGCACCCTACCAGCCTTCAACCGCCCCCTGGGGGGGCGGTAGCGCCCCCGTTGAGAACCACTGGTTTATACGAACCCCAAAATTTATGAACACTTGGGACTTTGGGGTCAGGCGCTCACCCACGGGGGGTATAAAGGGGCTGTAGCCCCCCCCCCCCCCCTCAAGAAAAAAAAACCTAAAAAAAATTACAATCTGTTTTTAAATCCGCCAAAAGTGGACACATCGCATACTGAATACTGGTTTGCTGGAGTCAACTATAAAGTTTCATAACAGCTACGAAATAAATAGCTGCATTCCTATTCCTACGAAATGCACTAAAATATATATATAACGTATTTCATATATTCCAAATTCCGCAAAGGAACATTTCTCGCCCTTGCTTGCTTTGTTTGTTTGTGATTGCGGTGGGAGAATTATGTATTTATGAAAAAACAATCATTCAAACATCCCTATTCCTATCCTCCTACTTCACATTTTCATCACTATACCTGTATCGACCAGTACAGCAGAGCACTCGCCTTTTCCACTCTTCGGAGAATCCAGACATACCTCAGAAACACGATTTCTGAGAGTAGGCTAAATGGCTTAGCCAATCTTAATATCCACAGGGAAATTCCAGTTGACACAGACAGTGTATTATCCATACTGACGAAGACCCAAAGACTGAATTTTGTTTTGTTAAAGCTGATATAAAAAGATTTTGTCAAAATAAAACCTAAAGTTTTATTTTATCTGCTGGGTTTTATCATTCCCTTCCTATAGTCCCTACTCAAAACTTACATTCAAAGAGCTAAAATAACCCAAGGTTAGTTAGGGTTTTGTGTGAATTATCGTCGCACCAGAGCTACACGAGGGCTATTGGCGACGGGCGTGTATTTTAGAACCATCCAGTGAC